>PVIR01001365.1:96932-126298 GCA_004026965.1 Petromus typicus | reverse complement strand
TCACATCACAATCCTCCTGCCTCTGCCTCCTGAGTGCTGGGATTACAGGCGTGAGCCACCACGCCCGGCACTGTGGTATGTGGTACTGGTTGCTGCTGGGCGTGAGTCTCCACACCCAGTATTGTTATGTGGTTACCGGGGAATCGAACCCGGGCCCTTGCGCTTGCAAGACAGGCGCCGGAACCACTGAGCTAACTCCTCGGCCCCTCTTTTTTTTTTTTTTTTTTTTTTTTTTGAGACAGGTTCTTGCTTTTGTAGTTCAGGCTGGCCCTGAGCTCAGCCTTGAACTTACAGTAATCCTCCTGCCTCTGCCTCCCAAGTGCTGGGATTACAAGCATTAGTCATCATGCCCAGCACCGTAGTATGTGGTTCTGATTGCTGGTGGGCATGAGTCTCCATGCCCGGCATTGCTGTACGTGGTTACCAGGGATAGAACCCGGGCCCTTGCACTTGCAAGTCAGGCACCAAAACCACTAAGCTAAATCCTCAGCCTTTAATTCCATTTTAAACATTTCTTTTCCTGTTTTCCTTTCTCTCTCTCTCTCACTCCATTTCTTTATCTCCTTCCCCTTTGAGAAAAAACTGTCTCCACATTTCTTATTACCTAGCTTTTATTTTGCTGTTCCTTTATAATTGGGTTTCTCATATGTGAGGAACTATATTTAATATGCTATTTAGTGCTGTGTGTCTCATTTATTTCACTTAATATGGTCTCAAGGTGCATCCTTTTTTCTACAGATGACTTAAGTTTATCTTTTTTTATGGCAGAGTAAAACTCAATTGTGTAAATACACCACATTTTCTTCATTCATTCATCTATTGATGCACATAGAGACTACTTCCAAGGTTTAGCTTTATGAATTGTGCTGCTGAAAACCTGGGCATGCAAGTGCCATGTATAGTTTTTATATCCTTCCTAATTTACACTTCCTATCTAAAATAATTTTTCTTTTATTCTTCACTGAGTTCTTGAAATGTCATTTCTGTTTTATTAATTTTAATTTAATGGGCACTCTTATGCTCATATTATTTTCTTAATCTATTTTAGCTTTTTAAAAAATAATAAGGCAGAGATTTGATTTCTTTTAAAAGTATCAACTTATTTTTTAAAAAATTGTCTCTATACTTACTGTTCTTTGGAGAAACTTTGGATATTGCTTAAGTTGCGTATCACAGAAAGTACCTCCTGTGTATGGCTTTGTGTTCACGTGTTCACTTTGTAATGTAGAATTTAGTAAACGAGGTGGCTGTCCTCTGAAATCTGGCTCTGTTTTCTTCCAGTACTTTATCTATATATCCCTTCTCTTCATTTGTTATCCTTGTTTTGTTCCATTTTGATCTTATTTCCAAAAGTTGCTTGTCATTAGAAACCACTAAAGAGTTTTGAGCAAACAAGTGACACAAGGTGACTTCTTGCTTGAAAGTTTTGTCAGCTGTTTCCTTGAACAAGGACATGAGAGAGAAGATGGGGGCAAGAAGGACATAGTTGGGAAATAATTGTAACACTTGTATTAACAAATTTATACATGACAAAACTGAGATACATGTGGTTAACAACCTTCTCTCATCTTAAAGACGGTAAATGGCAAAGGTATGGGTAGTCAACATCTGTCATTTGAAGATACTGAATCTATTTGGAATATTATCTCCACATTTTGGTAGTTTTTCACATTTGAGTGATGAAAGAACATTTTCCAGACTTCTTTACTACAGAATGTAGAAAGATGTAACTTGTGTTTAACCAATCAAATTCACCCATATTTTTAAAAAAATAAAAGATTCAGGCCTCGGATTTAGCTCAGCTCAGCACCTGCCTTGCAAGTGCAAGATCCCAGGTTCAATCCTCGGTAACCACATACCACAGTGCTGGGCGTGGTGGCTCACACCTGTAATCCCAGCACTTGGGAGGCAAAGACAAGAAGATTGCTGAGTTCGAGGCTGAGTTCAGGGTCAGCCTGAACTACAAAGAGAGATCCTCTCTCTCTCAAAAACAAACAAACAAACAATATGGCAAGTTAAAATTTTATTATATAGATGTTTATTGATTTAAATTCATATATATATCCCATATACACTCATAAAATTTATCTTTTTAATTTGTAACAGAGTGGTTTTCAGTATATTTACAAAATTATGTGATCATTACTAGTACCTAATTACAGAATATTTTTGTTACCCCAGAAAGAAACTCTATATCCATTAGCTGTCATTCCCCACTTACCCCTTCTTCCAGCCCCTGGCCACATCTATCTGTTTTCCATCTCCATGAATGAGTCTAGTCTGGACATTTCATACAAATGAAATCATACAATACTTATATATGACCCCTTTCACTCAGTGTTATGTATTAGAAGTTAATTCATGTTACAGTCGACACGAATCCCTTGTGTGCTGTGGTAACTGATTTGGGTGGGTCAAGTGGACTGAATTTGGGGAGCCCAGACAGCCAGTTGATCTGGGTGAGATCAGCACTTGAGTTGGTGGGCTCCTGTGAAGTAAATAACCTTCCTTGGAATAAATACCATACAATACTGAGGCCTGAACATTTTGGTGCTTATAACAGTTCCAATTTCACTGAGAAATCTACATTGTATTTGACAACCCTGCCCAGGTGAAGTTTGGATAAGGAAGTGGAAAATATGAAGCAGAGGCAATGGATAGTTCTATCCAATATTTCAGAAAAAAGCAACATTGATTCTACACAATCTCCTCCAGAAAACAGAAGAAAAGGTGGTGTTTCCCAGCTCACTTGACAAGGGGAGCATCTTCCAGAAACATCTGAGCAAAGTAAATGATGGACCCATTTCCTTGATAAGCACAGACACAAAGCCCCTCAACAAAAATATCAGCAAATGGAACCCAAAACATATTCATAGAATGACAGATGGTAACAAGATTCTGGATTTGTCAGAGTCAAACTTGATCCCCAACCAGGGGAGTCCCAGAAGCTCCCCTGAAACTTAACAGTGTCTAGGACACATACATTAAAAACTACTACTCTGGTATCAACTGTTTCCCTTAGATGAAGCTGGAGGGAGATATGAAGACTGGATTATTTTGCTTCCTTTGCTTTTCTTTTCTTTACTTTTTAAGTTAAATCATTATTTTATTATTTGAGTACGTAGACAAATTTATGCCACCAGCACAGAGTGTGGATGGCACCCCACCTTTCCGACTCAGACTTGTATCTGGCTCTCACTCGGGATCAGATTTTGGCACCCTTCTCTTCTCTGTTCCTCTCAGGATGCTTTTGAATAGCAGCTGCTTTCTTAATTGCATGGTAGAGATTCTCAGGGAGATCAGGAGCAAGTCCTTTAAATTTAATTAAGGATTCTCAACATTTTATCACCCATCACAGAGTGTACTTGTCCAATGCTGTAAGTGTCTCTCAGGATCATACCGCTGTGTGAGGGAGTTGGGTCCTTCTTGGCTAGTCTGTAAATCTGCTCTTTTAATGCTGTGGGCACACGCAGAGCTGAATGGGTTAGCTCTTCTCGGGAGCCTGTGTGCAACCGGTGATAGTGGGGGTCTGGAAGCAAAAGACAGCATATATTTCTGTTCAATCAGCCTACTTTGAGATCTTAAACAAGGCTATGAAAATCATAAATGTGCATATTTTCAAAGGAATATCATATTTATATCTCTAGGAGATACAAGAAAAATAGTACTTCCCAAGGACATTTCTTTTGCCTTGGTGTTAAGGACAATTCTGAGACTTGTCACTGGCTGGGCTACTCATTTTCCTTTGACCACTAGAAAAATTGGAGCCAAAAGTTATAGTCCAAGCTTAGTAAATACATAAAACTACATGGGTTACATTTGGTTCATAAATCTGATCTCTGACTTTATTATACTCTTACCCTTGAAACTTGTCTTATTTTAAAATTTTTTCTCAGGCCAGGGATTTAGCTCAGTGGTTCTGGCATCTGTCTTGCAAGCACAAGGGCCCAGGTTTGATCCTCGGTAACCACATACAATACTGGGCGTGGAGACTCACACCCAGCAGCAGCAACCAGTACCACATACCACAGTGCCGGGCGTGGTGGCTCACACCTGTAATCCCAGCACTCAGGAGGCAGAGGGAGGAGGATTGCTGTGATGTGAGTTTGAGGCTGAGCTCAGGGCCAGCCTGAACTACAAAGCGATATCCTGTCTCAAAAAAAAAAAAAAAATTACATATCATTTATGTTTTGTAAGATACCCCAAGTTCTTTGTTGAGTGAGATGGGCTTTGACAGAGGAATGATACATGACAATGCTTCTTTGATAGATCAACAAGACCAAATACTACTGAGAACTCACAGGGATACCTGAAGAATGAGATGTTGAAAACTGTGTGATATTTTAAATTTATACTTTGAAGGGGAAATGGTATGTGATATTATTAAATTTCACAATGAGAATGTCCGACCTATGCATAGAATTAAATCCTGGAGCTCTCTGCTATTTTTTAAGACTAAATCCTAACTTTGGGTTAGTAATAATTTCAAATTGGTCCTTCTGGAATTTAAGAAACATGTGAGCAGGATTGAAGGGAGAAGGAATATCAGTAATTAATTTTTGATAAATCTGACTCCATATATCTGCTAACTTTCCGTAAAGCTAAGAGTAACAAATTATTATGAAATATTTGTGAATTTTAGAGCAAATTGTTTTCATTCATAAAAGGAAAAATAAATGTATTTATTCCAGAGTCAGTTTCTTAAATGAACAATAAATAAACCCTGTGGTAGCTAATTTTATGTGCCAATTTGACAATGTTTTTGGATCAGGTAATGGTAAATCAGTGAACTTTGAGTAAATAGATTGCCCTCCATAATGTGAGTGGACCTTTTGTAATTGTTGGGTCCAGAAATCTCCACCCCGAAATAAGTCCAAACTCGTACAAAGACACTTTATTGACACAGCATGCTGTGGGTCCACTGAGAAAAGTCAGAGACCCCGAAATGGGGCAGGCTTTTCTCTTTTATAGTAGTGGCAGGTTATATAGGTTTTCTCTCTCCCCTCCCCTTTTTCATTTATGTGATTTATGACATCATCTCTTTTGTGAACTGGAACACAAGAGATAGGACAAGGTCTGGGCAAAGTGTAACAAGGTCGGGGCAAAGTGTACTGGGACTCAGGAAATGATTAGGACTTAGGGAATGAGGTAGGACAAGGTCGCTGTGGCTTTTACTTGAGACAGACAGCAAATAACAGAATGGAGGCTGGGCTTCAAGACGGAGTCACTTAGGCCCTTCAGTAATCAGTGCCAGTCCTCACGAAATGATCAGCTGCCTAAAACAAGAGAGAAATGTCTAGGCCAATGGTCTTAGGACTGGAATTACACTGTGGTCTCTCCTGTGTCCACCCTGCAGGCTTATAACAGAGACTGTGGACTTGTCATCCTCCCTAACTGCACCAGTCAACTTTTTTTTTTTTTGAGAGAGGGTCTCACTTTTGCAGTTCAGGCTGGCTCAGAGCTCAGCCTCGAACTCACAGTGATGCTTCTGCCTCTGCCTCCCAAGTGCTGGGATTACAGGCGTGAGCCACCACACCTTGCACTGCGGTATGTGGGTCTGATTGCTGGTGGGAGTGAGTCTCTACACCTGGCACTGTTGTATGTGGTTACCAGGGATCAAACCTGGGCCCTTGCACTTGCAAGGCAGGTGCCTGAACCAGTGAGCTAAATCCTCGGCCAGGCATGAGTCAATTTTTATGATAAATTCTCTCTTTCTCTCTCTCCCTCACTCTCTGTCTCAACATCTTATTTGGTTTTTTTCTCTAGAGAGCCCAGACTAATAAAAACTCATACACAATACTCTGGTTTCTCTTCAGGCACTATAAACCTTTCACCTTTTACAAGCCCATAAACAAAAACAAAATAATAAGGTCCACTTTGGATTCTAGTAGGTTACCAGTTCTATTTTATGTCAACACAACTGTGAGATGTGGGAAATACATGGATCTTGCATTTTTATAGAAAAGAAAAATAACAGATTTGTCCAAAATACTTTCAAGTCTCCAAAGAGAGATGATTCAGCTTGCTTCAGAATCATCTCACAGAAACATTGTTTGAAATACCACTTGAGGGTTGTGTGCAAGTTTAGTTTAAACAGCTCCTCAGTTGGGAATGCACTTAGCTGAAAGTGGCTGAAATCACTAGAACTGTGGTTTAAGCCAGCTAGTTTTTCTCTCTCACAAAAATAATACCTGGAGATGGAGAATTTGAGGCTGATGGAGAGTACCCATAAAGTCAACATGCTGTCATACCTCAGCATGTGGCTCACACATGCAGAGCCATCCAGGGGGAATGTCGATGACACCATCTCTACTATGACCCCACAGAACAGAGAATTGTGGCACGAACGATAAAATTTTCTTGACTTCCTCCCTTTAAAGAGTTTCCCCAAAGCCCTGCCCATCAATTCTGCTTAGAAGTCTACACTAAGGCTAAAACATTTCATTACCCTACAAGGGAAAAGCGGTTGTGTACATTGTCACCTGGAGCAAAACTGAGAATATTAGTAATGAGGGATAGATACTGAATGGCAGACAACAGTTCTTCCACTTGTAGTTAAGCTGGAACCTTGTTTCTGAGGATGAATTTATCTGATGTTTCTGTGCCTTCTGAGTGGAGCAGGAGGGAATTAGCAAGAAAAGTCTTCAGCTTTGGCCAATTCACTTGGTTTTGCACCTCCTGCCACACTAGTCCTGAGGGGATTTGGAGGACTGAAAGGTCATCCTGAGCCCTGAAGGGTCCAATCTTTTGCTGTGCGCCAGGGAGCAGAAGCAGATGACCAGGTGTGAGTGTTGTGCATTGGGTGAGTCTCACTCCCTCTGCTGGGTGGAGAATGAAACTTGGGGCCCTGGCCACATTCTGGGTGATCCTTAAACTCTCCACATTCTATGTCTTTATTTTAAAGATAATCTATAAAGGAATTACATCACAGGTGGTATAGGCCAAACCTTTGAACTATGATATATAATTGAAGGATATTTTAATAGATTCTGATGTTAAGAAAGTATTTCTCAGCATGGCCTGAGCAGACATGTTCTTGGGGACTATATAGGCTGTTTTCCTTTAAGATTCTGTAGTGCTAAAGTAAAGGAACCTGCTCCAATATCTTTAAGCAAAAGCCTTGGGAATGGAAGCAACCTGACATTGCTATTGTACATTTGCAGCACTCACTGTAATCAGTGTTGCTGGATGTGATGATGAGACCCTTGGCCTTGGTGCTAAAGACCAAGGATGCCCCAAAATGCTAAGAATCAACCCTGCCTGTGGAGAACTGTGCATAGAACAGGCCTGGATAAAGTGTTTGGAACCTGCTAGGAGTACATGACGTGTACATGACGCATCTTGATTCTCAATTTTTTCCATTCCCCACACTCCCTATAGCCTCCCACCCCCTAAATACATAAGCTTTGTTTCTTTTTTTACCATCAAATTTTTTCTTTCCCTTCTTTACTTTCTCCTACTCCCTCTCTTTTCCTCTTTCATTCTGAACATTTTCTTCCTATTTTACAATACCTATCATACATTTTGGGACTCATTTATACCTTCAGTTTCTCATACTAGAGAAATGAGATGGTAGTTACACATCTATGTCCTGTTTATTTCATTTATGAGTATGTCCTCAAGCTACATCCATTTGAGTATAAATGACTCAAATTTATCGTTTTTAATGGCTGTGTAATACTTCATTAAAAAAAAAATCTTTTTTATCCAGTCTCCCATTGATGGGCATTTGAGCTGTATCCAAGAGTTAGCTATTACAAACTGAGCTGCTATAAAGATGGGTGCACATACATCTCTGTGGCATGAGTCTTTTAATTCTTTTGTGCATATACCTAGCAGAGGAATATCAGCATCAAATGGGACCGCAAGTCCTAGTTTTTAAAGGAATCTGCCCAGTGGGGAGATCTCTACAGTGGTTGCACCAGTCCACGTTCCCATCTGGTATGTTCATTCATGAAGATTCTTACAGCCTCGCCCAGACTTCTTCAGGAGTTGCATCACCTCCAAGTGTGTATTTGCATATAATAAATGAGATCCCTGGATTCAAGGCTAAAATCATTGAATTAATAAAAATACTATAAAGGCATTTTAAGAAGAGAGATTCTAGAGTTGTCACAGGGTAGGTAGGAAGTACTGTAGCTAGGCAGTATTAAAGTATCCTGAGATCCCCCAAAGCCAGTGAATTCCTTCTGGGTCTGTTTCTTCAAAGTGAGGCTGCTCAGATACTCTCAGTTTATGACGCTTACATAGTAAAAAAATGAAGGAATAAAAGGCATGAATAAATGGTAATGTATTTCATTCTCTTTCACAGTCTGGTGTGAGGAATTCCTGACATAAAGGAAAAAATAGGGTTGTTAGATTATTTTTTCCCCCTGAGAACAGAGAATAATTTTCTACCAGGTCACTGAGAAAGCCTAGAGCCCACAGAAACTATAAGAGAGATCCAAGCCCCTTGCTGCAATCTTGAATTACAATCTGGCCCTTCTTTCCAGCAGAAGGGAAAGAAGGGCCTGCCTGGGGAAAGACACATGCTCAACTTTGTAGTCAGTCTTTGAACGAGAACCTGGGACAGCAGAATGGCTAAGGTGAAAAACCACAACAGGACATTGAAAGAGATATTTTAAAATTCTGCCTCAAAAATTCTCTCCCAGGAGCTTACTAATACCCCCTGCACCCTCTTTTCTCCTATGCCTTGTTAGTCAGGGTTCTGCAGGGAAACAGAACCAATAGGATGCACGTAAATATAGAGACAAGAATTTATTTTAAGAATTGGCTCACACAATCACAGGAGTTGGCAGGTCTGAAATTTCCAGGCTAGAGATGCTGGAAAGAGTCGCTACTGCAGTCTGGAATCTAAAGGCAGTCTGGAAAAGAATTCCTTCATCCAAATATGCACACACACACACACACACACACACACACACACACACACACCCTTCTTCTTTGGTAAACTGCTGTCCCTCTGTCTCTTCTCTTAAAGCTTTAAACTGATGGCATGAGGCCCACCCACACAGTCATTATTCTGTTTCACTCAGAGTCAAACTATTTAAATGTTAATCACATGCAGAAATACACTGACATCCAAATGGTGTTTGACAAATAACTGTCCCCCACAGCTTTGTCAAATTGACAAAATTAACCATTACACCCTCACCTCTTCCAAAGCTCAATATGTGATCATGGAAACAATAAATAATAGTCTTTGGGGCACGGATTTATCAACCCTACAAAAGCAGAGAGCTGTATAGCTTATTCAGTGGCTACTAAAGAGCAGGATATTGAATGGGGAAAAGTAGTTGTGATCAAATTCTGGCTCTTGCTAGAAAGATACAACATGAAGAGGAGCATGTTTAGGTCCTTAAAATGAACTGTTGGGGAATGTAATTATGTTGAACAATCAAGGAGTATACTAAAGTCATCATTATTTGGGTTTATGAATACCTCATATCCTTAGACTTATTGTTTGTGGTCATTTCCTCTTACTTACCCAGTTTACTCTTTTAGCCTATTTGCTATCCATACAGAACTCTCACTTGAGAGTGAAGAAAATGAATTATGGAGACAGTGAAGAATGGGTCCTATTGCTGAAGGTGGGGCTGGAAGATTCATATTAAAGGACAGTAATGGCAGAACCTGGAAGTCAAGTCCCATTCCTATGAGCCTGAGGCATTGTGTCCTCATCAGAGTAGCCCCTAGAAGAGTGGGTGAAGCTTTATTTCTGACTGCCTAGCCTCAAATCCTGTGGCTGTGAGATAATAACACTTTCAATATTCTTTGCCAAACAGTAACTCCACTTAAACTAACCAGAATTCATCTTGTTTGTTACTAAGAATCTTGTCTTACTCAAGATATTACTTATGTATGTACAAATGCTCAAATATCTGTCTTTATAGATAAGTAGGTAATAAAAGCCCTTGAGGTTATAAGTAAGAGTTACTTATCTGAAAATACGTTTCTCTTGGTTTTCAATTTTTCTTTCCCTGGGAAAGAAGGTCAACTTTTTTTGGATTTAGAAACAGTTCCAATTTATTTAAAGGCCCAGGTGTTTTATAACAGTCCAATTGCTTTGAAAAAGTAGATGTGAACAGAATCTTATCTCCTACTTTTTGATTAGAGATGCCTAGAGTCAGAGCCCTAATAGAACATGTCCTATGTAGCACGGCTTTGCGCAGAGCTTTAGCCTAGGCCTATCAACATATACAGAATATACTTCCCTGATAAGGTCAACTTAAGATAGCTGGCTCTTAAAAGTATAATGAAGGCTTGAACAACATTTGGATATGAGAGTGAAGCGTAGGACTTTATAAGTTAAAGTAAGAATTGTATTCCTCTAAGTCAAGGTTAATTCTATTAAATTCACAGCACCTCTCAATAACATTTTTTAAATGACAGTGGCTATAAAGCTTTTCCTAATGTGGTGAAAGGCAAAAATAAAAATTTAATGTGTACCAACATCAAAAAAGAAAGAGAAGTCAAGGTCTCCTGACTCATAATGGCTCAGCCACCATCAGTTTTGCATTAGAAAGGTGAGGCACACATCCTTGGCTAGACTTTTAAAATCAGACTGGGTGAATAGGAGGACAGGCACTGAGATGATTAAAACAGAGATTAGTTAGTGACTGAGAAAGAGTCATATCAACTCCGCCAGTCCTGAGTTTCACAAGCCTAGCTATTTACAAGTCACTAATGGGCAGGAAGGAAGTTAAGAAGGTCCTCTGTGGGTCTCCTTACCCACAGTACCTGGCCGGTACCATGTGGGCAAGGCAGGCCTGGAACCCCCAGCTAAATGTGTCTGCACCTTGCTTTCACCTCTCGAATATTTGCAAGTGTGCTAGGAATGCCCACGTAGATCTCACTGCTCATACTCATAGAGGGAAAGGGATTTTGACCCTGCTCTCCATCAGAAAAGCACACAATCAGCTTCCTTCTGCACTTTTACACCTTCCTCCCAGAGGAAGGAGGAGGATTTGTCTAATCAGTGAGCGCCTCTTTCACTTTCCTACTGTTCTGCCAGCCTCCGGCTGTGCCTGTCTCTCCTCCTATACCTATACTTCTCGACCTCAGTCACAGTGCTTATTCTTGTGGCAGAGACTCATGCTATGTTTGTGTGCCAGGGACAGGGTCTGAGGGAAACTACCACAAATCTGAGGCCGTTTTGTATTTCCTTTGTCTTATTTCTTAATTCACCTGAACTTTGGAAGAACACATACAACGACAGATCTAAGCAGAAAGGGCTGGTATAACACCCTCAGCAATGAATCGAGTTGGCTGATTTAATAGTCCTAAACCAAGATGTTCACATTGACTAATAAAAAGCAGACCAGGTGTTGCCCCACAGCATGCCAGGTTTCTGAAATTGAAGAGAATCTGATTTCTTTCGTACAGATGATGAGGGAGGAATATAGTATTAGCCTTCAACTGGCCAGGAAAATTTGAATCACACATATATGATCAAGACTAAAATATTATTGGAGAACTACCAACCAGCTACACGGAGAAGATCTAGGCACTGTATACAATGGAGACAAAAATTGGGCAAGGCTTTACCCATTAGCAAGTTGTTGTTGATTTTGTTTTTCCTCAGTTTACAAAGATTTGAATAATGTTGATAGCGCATCTATGGGAAACCAGGATGCCAGGCCTGTCCTGTCTCCTTCTCTCCAAAGAAAGAAGGGCATGAGATCTACACCTTTGCTAGTTAAACCAGGAAACATCATTTCCATATGTAAAGTTTTCCATTAGAAGATCATGTTTACTAGTCAAAGAATAAGCAGAAGATGAAACTGCAGGCAGATCGCTGCCCTGGTGGGGAAAGAGGAGTCAACTGCCAAAAAATGGAAGCCAGTCATGGATCTGGGCATTGAGCCAACGGGAAAAATGGAAAGCAAAAGAAATCTGTGGCCATTTAATCTTTGGATTGAAGGCTATGGTTAGATTACCTTTTATAGCTACCACTCTGTAGCAAGTTACCGGAATTACCCAGTTTGACGTACAGAGTGGCCCCAAGATTTAGTTGTAGAATACCTGTGTAGGGAAGAGAGAGACCCTGAGTCAGCAAACCCGCTGTCCTGCATCAGAAAGTCAGTTTCTCACAAGTGCAGTTGTGAAATTACAACACTAAGAGGCATTTTATGACTCCTACTTGGAGTAGCTCTTTCCCTTTTATATTCTTAATATATAGGTCTGCACAGACATCATTTTGGTTACAAAAATGTACTCTGAGTAGAAGTGCAGTCTATAAAACAGAGGTAACTATGCTATGATTGTGATTTAAGCATGAAAGGACGGTATTTCTTTTGGTGTCTCTTTTATTTTTAAAGACTCCTGTCTCCAGGAGGAAGCTTGTCTGAATACCCACTTTGTTTGGATTTCAAACGGAAATGGCTCTGACCCCTTAATTATTCTACATAATAAAATTGTGCATGGAAGGGAGGAACAGAAAGAATAGCCCAGAAACTTCTATATGGAACCTTTCTTGTTAGCCAGTGACCTGATTCAACCCGCTGCGAGTCCTATAATTATCATTAATTAATAAAAATATAGGATGTTTCTTTCTTATATTCTGGTGAGGAAAAAATAGATGATGTGTAAAAAGAAAAATGTAGCATCAGTTTCTTTATTTTCAGTGAACTAGAAATTTGAAAATATGTGAGACTGTGCAATAAGGTGACCACGTGACCTGGTAGTTCCTGAAGTGTTATGTTACAATTAGTGCTTTTCCTCTTGGTGCCCAACTTGGGTTAAGAACTACAAGTTCAAAGACATGTTTGCTTTGTGTTTTGAGTGGGCCCAAAGTGTAAGCCAGGCTGAGCGTGCTGGGATATAAAGTGTCTTAGTTGCAGCAGTGTTTTCAGCTGTAACAGCAAATTTTCTTTGTCTTCGTTGCTCACCAGATTTGAGGATTTGTGTTCAAATGATACTTTTAAAAGTTACTAGACCGGCAATAATGCGGTGGCATTTAACCTGCTCCTCGGGCGCAGGGCTCACACACCGCCAGGCTCGGCTCGCAGTTACATGCTCATAAAAGGCCTTTTCATTCTTTTCTCTGTCCATTCAGCTGAAAACCACTATTAAGGCTGTTTTCTTATCCATGTCTCTTAACTACATATTCCCTAGCTCTTAATAACTAATGTTTCCAGCCAGAGCACTCAGTGGTTTAATAGTTTTTCAAATTCATATCCGTAGACTAATTCGGACTGGGAAACCGAGCCTGGCGCGTATTTAAGAACAGAACCGCCTCACGTTCAGCTGCAGCTGTAAGTTCCCAGTGCAGGGCCCGACCCGCCCTAACTCATTAGGGCCTCCTAGATACGTGAGAGAAAAAGAGAATGAAACCACTAGCCTAGCAGACTTCTGCATGTGCAGCAAAATGGAACAAATGTCAAATAAAAGCGCAAACGGGGCCGGGGAGTGAGCTCAGTGGTTCTGGCACCTGTCTTGCAAGCGCAAGGACCTGGGTTCGATCCCGGATAACCACATACAGTACTGGGTGTGGAGACTCACACCCAACAACAATCAGTACCACATACCACAGTGCGACCCTGTCTCAAACAACAACAACAAAAAACTCAAATATTTATCAGCTGCTATTGTGTCTCAAAACAACTTTGTTTTTGAAAATGTGAACACCCTGAACCATAAAGTACAACTGGTGAATGCCACCTGGCCACATATCTTTGCATGTCGCCCTGCTAGACGTTACCAGTTTGATTCGAGTAGATTGTACGTCTTTGGAGGAAAACACTGCCATAGGTATCCCCAGGTCTATTTCTTCTGCATCATGGAGAAGATGTCTATTTTTTCAGGGTTGAGTCAGTGACTATCATCCACAGGAGGCTCATTCTGGATTTTAACTAACATGAGGATATAAAGAAGGTAAATGAAGCCCACTGTGAACTTTTCTTCCACTTAAATCTGGTTGGAATAGAAAGGAAGATAGTTGAAATATTCAGACATTTCTTTTCTCCATTTTGTCAGGTGCTCTTTCTGTAATTAGTGCGTCAAAAAATAGTATGTCAGCAAAGGGCAGCGAAAAAGGCTGGCAAGGTTCTCCTGCCACTTAAGTTTTAAAGGGCATAGGAGAAGATGTGAGGGAGAACACCCAAGAGAAGTCATTGCTGGTGTTCTATAGTTCCTCGGTCTCAGCCCAGATTGGGCAGCAGTGGAGGGTGATGCATGAGCTAAATCCCATGTAGGATCAACAGAAAAGGACACCAGAGGCTCATTTTTCAGGTGGCACCTCAAAGAATGGAAAAGCCCAGGGCAGAAGTGACCTAGCTGGTCTCACGGGTGAGCTTCTGTGGTGGGTGCAGTGGCCCGAGTCTCCAGGGCCTGCGGTGGGCCTAGGCCACACTGGAGACCCACTCAGCCCAAGGTGGGAGGGAGAGAAGACCTAAGGGAGCACTCATGTGGGATGATGGCTTCTGCTGCGTAAGGGAAATGGGAACAAGTCCCTGGAGACCCGAATGACCTTCTGCGAACCTCCAGTGCCAATGGTTGGATTCAGCAAACCCTGCAGCTAAGATGCAGGTACGGGAGAAACCTTGAGACAATGAATAGGGTTTTTTCCCCCTACCCTACTGGGAGAACGTGGATTATGAGGAGATTATGCTTAGCTGTAGAAAGGTAAAGCTACTTCTTATACACTTGAGTTTGTATACATTTTGAATATTAGCTCCTTATCAAATAATAGAATCTGCAAATAAATATTTTCTCCCATTTGGTACATCTTCCTCTCACTTTGTTGATACATGTATTTCTGGTTGTTGCTTTTGCTTTATTGTCTTAACTCAAAAAACCATTGCTGAGACCACTGTCAAGGAACTTTTTCTCTGTGTTGCTTTTTATGGGAGTTTAATGATTTCTGGTGTTATATTTTTAGGTCTTTATTCTATTTTGAATTGTCATATGGATTTTTTTTTTCAAGTTGCTTACTCAAGTCAGGCTCCAAACAAGTTCCACACATTGTATTTGTTAGATAGGTTATTTATGTCTGTTTTATTCTGTTGGTTTCCCCTTCCTATTTTAATTTCATCCTTTTATTTATTAGAGAATCCAGATCATTTGTTATGTAGATTTTTCTACATTCTGGGAATCGCTAATCTTCAGCACATGTTCTCCAGGTCATTATTAATTTCTATAGTTGCGGCTAATATTGAGCCTCATTTTAAAAATCTTTCTCTGCTCTCTCCAGAATAAATAAATATCTCAGAATGCTGCCTAAAATCTAAACAAGCATATGACAAAGGTTTGGTGGGGAGAGGAAGTCATCTGTATTTTTGATGACTGAGGCTTTCCTCGGTGAAATCTAAATCTCATGAGTTCTGTTGCACAGGTATGCTCTCCTTCCACCCCACACTCTACTCTACCCAGACGCATACTTATGGATGACTCAAAAATCTTTATTTAAACAAAAGTAAACATTAACACACATGAGGCGTTAATTTATCTTGGCATTTGTGTCCTACCCCTGTGTTTCTAATTTCTTTTGTTTACGAGACAATGTCTGGTGTCCCGGGTTTCATGCTATGCTGATCTGCTCCCCATTCACTGTGGGAGTGAGGTTATCCCTCAGAGAATAGCCTTCCATCTGATTAGATGCAGTGAATGGTTGATTGGTTTCCATTCAGGCCTCCGCAAAGCAGACAGACCAATGGACCCTCTCCTGGGAGAAGATGGACCTAGTACCAGACAGCATTTGATAGACTCGCAGCTGAGAACTCTTGAAAACAAAGAGGAGGGGAGACAGGTGTCACATACTCAGAGCAGGTAGTTGTGGTTCCGTATCAGATAAGCTGTCTCGAAGCTGGTATTGTTATGGCTTCGCTATAAACAAAAGAAATTAGAAACACAGGGGTAGGACACAAATGCCAATTTTAGTCTGGGACTCTTTTTCATTTGACTTTATATGATTAGGTTTTATTTTTTTCAATTTTTACTCTTATTGGTGTATTTGTGAGACATAATGATTACATTCCTTGTGGAGATTTTGCACATATACATAACACAACCTAATTATTTTTACATCCCTCTCCTTTCTTCTTCCTCCCCTTTCTTTCCTCTCTCTGTACATCTCTTGGACAGCCTTGGCATTCTGATTATAGTAAAACTGACTTATAATTACTTGGCCTCAAAACTGTCATCTCTAACGCTCTTTACAACTTTTCCAAGCCATATTATGTAAGGCATATATAAAAATGCTAGTTAGCTAAATGTATCCTTAAACTGACTTCGCTATAAATATCTTCGAGTCACATATGGCTTTAAATCTATCTTGCTGAAGAGTACATTTATTCTTATTGCATGTGAATTCTAGTTTATAACAAATGAATTTTTAAGTAGAAAAAAAGCTTGGAGAAATGAAAACCCTGAGCTATATTCCTAGAGAAAGCACATTTTGTATTTAAATGTCAAGCGTTGAAGGGAAATACTGATGTACTCAGAAGTAGAAACTGATAAACACTGCTGGATCTATTATTTAGACAGGAACATCAGGAGGCTGTCATTCAGGCAGAAACCTTTGTGAGAAGATGAGCTTTGCTACACATGCATGTCCACATGGCTGGTGGATTTGAGGAGAATGGAAAGTAGGCAACTTGGAAGAAAGAGTATAAATAATACATTATAACCTCTGCAGTTTAAAATACAGATAAAAGGTACTGTACATTTTCTCATTTGAACTTTATCATTACCTTGTGGCATGTGATACTATAACCATTTTTAAGGAGAAATAAATGAGGTACAGGAATATTAAGAGATTTGCTCCAAGTCTCACAGCCAATAAGCAGCATAATAGGATTTAAAATGGTCTTTTGATACCACTTGCAAGCATACGGCCTTTGGCAATATGCTTTGCGGTATCACCCTCCTCTTGCCCTTTCCACTGCGCTCTAAGCTGCCTTTTCTGATTATCTAGGACAAGAAGTGGCTCGTTCTCCAGAACTCTCTTGGATGGGATCATGACCTCATAATATCCAACAACCACAGGATGTCTTCAGGTAAGTTGCTTCTCTTCAGTAGGGCTCATATGTTTTTGACCTTCTAGGTCATTCTACCAGGCCTCTTCCAACCAGACCTTACCTACTCACAACAAACCAACTACTTGGCTTGCTGCTACTTCTCAAGTGTTCCATATTTTTTATTAGAAGGTAAACTTTGATCAAATGTAAGGGAAATAATACTTACCATTTACTGAGCATGATTAGAAATCAAGTTCTACACTGATCATCTTCATTCGTGACTGTTAACATGCTCTTGCAATGTTGATTGTGTAGTGAGACTTCTGAGTCACAAAGAAGCTAAGCAGTTCTCTCAAAGTCTTTGCACCCATCCTCTCTCCTGAACCAAGCAACAGCCTCCTGACTGACCTCCTCACTCCCACTGCCTAATCACTATTCTGTTCTTCATATAACATTCAGGATAATCCTGTTAAAAATTTATGTCAGTGTCAAGGATTTAGCTCAGTGGACCCAGCACCTGCCTCACAAGCACAGGGTCCTGACTTTGATCCCAGTACCAAAAAAATGAAAATAAAAAATAAAAATTTACATCAGATCTGATAACTTTCTGTGCCAAAGACCTAACTAAATACAACCCGAGCATTTCCTACATTCTCCTTAGCATTTTGTGGTGGTCAGGCTAGTAGCCTGCCAAAATATCTTCCATCTAATTCCTAAAACCTGGGACACTGTTCCTTTCTACAACAAAAGGAACTATTTACAGATCTGAGTAAGACTCTTCAGTTGAGGGGATCGTCTTGGACTATCTGGGTGGGCCAGTTTTAACCACAGATGCCTTTACAAGGAGGAGGAAAAGGATGGTTACAGAGGTACAGAGAAGCTATACTGTGGGCTCTGAAGATGGAGGAGGGGACCAAAACTAAAGACCAGAGGTAGCTCCAGAAGGCAGAAGAGGCCAGGAATTGGCTCCCCCTACAGTCTCTCTGGAGGGATGGCCATGGCTGCCTCGCTGATACTTTCAGCTCAGCCAGTAAACTCATTTTGGACTTTGCTCTTCACCAGAACTGTTAAGATAATCACCATCTGTTATTTTCAGTCCCTAAGTTTCCAGTCATTTGTTATTGCAGCAAAGGGAACTAATACTCTTTCACTGCCCTTATGGGTCTCAAACCTACCAAGACTGCTATGGCTTAGAGCCTTTACATTTGTTGCTCTCTCTACTTGGAGTGCTTTTCTTTAAATTTTAACAGCATTGCCCTACCTGTGGTGTCCTGCCTACCAATCACTTTTTGTCACACACCTTATCTTATTTTCTTCATACAGTTACCTAGCTGATCGATATGCTTTCTGTCTCACCCACCAGCAAGCATAAGCTCCATGAGAAGATTTTATCTGTCTTTTCCCCCCCTACATCCTGTATGTCTAGGGCACTATCATGCAGTGTCCATCTGACTCGCCACACACAGATGGTAAGTAGTTTTGGGGAAAGATAAGATCTGAAGGATTCCTGGGCCAGTCTCTCATCAACACTGATAAGAAGGGCCCATTGCTAAGCCACCTCCCCCTCACTCTACACACATTTTCCTGGGATTTTGTTAAATTTGGAAATGAGAGAGACGTGCAACGCCTTCAGAGAAAAAAATTTTCTCATGTCTTTCTCCTCACTGTTGGCATAGTGTCTGTCACCTCTGAGGACTTTCAGGAGCAGAAAAAATGATTCATTTCAAAGGTCTTTGTTGACTACAACAGTGAACACCTTCACTATATATAGAACTCATTTACCATATGTACATAAATTGAATACTTATATCAGTTTTTGTAATAAAGAGACTTGAAAATCCATTTAGCTGTCTTAGTTAATTTCCTCATTGCTAGAACACCCTTAAAATAAAAGAGGAAAGATTTTTTGGCTCACAGTTTGTAGAGGGTTCAGCCCATAGTCCACTGGCTCCAAGGCAGGACAACATGCCACAGGGACATGCAGAGGAACAGATGTGGTTGACATGGAATCCAAGAGGCAGAGTGACTCAAAGAGAAGATGAGAAAAGAGATATAACCTTCTAGATCATTCAAACAGGCCTCTTCCAAACAGAGCTTACCTACTCACAGTAAGCTAACTCTAAATAATCTAATTTCTTTCCAAAAGCCTCACCTCTAACTGCATGAAGCATTAGGGGCACATGTAGATATGAATCATGATATTCCATCCTAGGGCCCCCAAGGACCTATGTATATCCCTTTGAGTACAATGCACATCTCTAAGAGCTGCCAAAGTCCTAACAATTTCTGCATCACTGAAAAGTACAAATCCAAAGTATCTTCTCTGATACATAAGGCATACTTTTTTTTTCTTTTTCTCAGCAAGTTTGTGTAACATTTTATGTCAACAGAAAAAATTTTTTTTCTCCCCACTGTGGTGATAAACACAAACTAATTTGCCCTGCTTCTGTCTCTAGGCAGGAATAGTGACACTGGATTTGATTTCTTGTCTCAAAAAAAAAAAAAGAATCCAAGCAATTGAGAGCCAGCTCTAACTTATTGGTTCTCCAAACAAGATCAGGATAACTACAAAGAAGCCTTCCTTGGTTTTCTTGATGAAGTTTCTTCTTTTTAAAAATAATTAGTACATGCTTGCAGTACACAATTGTCACAATCATAATGGGGTATTTGTATATGTACATAAAACATATTAGTTCTTTTTAAAATTTCATCCCCTCTTATGCCTCCACCCTTTCTTCCCCTCCTCATTTACAAAAGCTCTATCTCTGTTTTTTTTCTTCAGTTCTTCAAAGCTTTCCTTACCTTCCCTTACACCCCACCCCTTCTCTTTTCCCCCTTCCCATATGAAAAAGCTCTTCCTACTTTCTAATATCCTCTGATTTGCTCCTTATTTATACCTGGCGTTTCTCTCACAAGAGAAATAATACAATATTTAAACTTGTGTGTCTGATATATATCACTTAAAATATGATTTTGAGGTGCATCCATTGCTAGTCATTTAAGAAATACAAATTAAAACAATTCTGAGATTAAGAAATCAATTAGTAACAAATGCTGGAGAAACTGCAAGGTGGGGGTGGGGAAGAGAAGCCCTTCTCTGTTGTGCTTAGGAATATAAATAAGTCTAACAACTACGGAAATCAGTATGAAGATTCCTCAAACAACTACAAGTATTGGTTCCATTTGACCTAGCTAATGTCCTTTTAGGTATCTTGCCAAAAGAATTAAAGTGATACATACATACCAATATTTATAGCAACATAATTTATAATACTTAAACCTTGGAAACAGCCCATACACCTATCAACAGATGAAAGGATAAAGAAAATGTGGCATTTATATTCAGTGGGGTACTACTTGCAAAAAAAAAAAAGGGTAAACTTGAGGCATTTTTAGATAAAAGGCAAACTCTTATGTATGAATCCATATAAAGATTAAGAAGAAAGATAAACATCACCAATGTACAAATGGCACAGAATAAACACTTCTGTTCCAAAGGGAGGAATGGGTGCATAGAAGTCAATGGAACCAAAGCAAGACTGAAACCCAGCAAGGCAAACATTAAATGTGGTAGTGCTGTGTCCAGCCCCTGGGACAAGTTGTGGAGAGAGGTAAACTCTAAAAGGCTTGGACAGTCCTGCCCCTAAAGCATTACCAGTGGTTTTAGCCTTCCTGTCTTCTATCTTGGGCTACATCTTCTCTGAACCTTTCCTCAGCAGGAAATTCCACCTTCTGGCTTCTTCAGCTTCCAAGGGTCTTCCTAGCTTCCTGTCCTATTTCCAATTCTCACAGCTTTATGTACTGCCCTCTCAGAGGCATCTGCCTGCCCTCTACAATTTTTTTTAGAAATTTTAGTGATACACTTTAGATACACATAAAGTAATATTTATCATAGGGAATTTGTATCTATGATGTATCCTGCTTCATTTTCCCCTGTTCCCCTCATTTACAAAAGCTTTGTTCCCATTTTTTCTCTTCTTAGTCTCTATTTTTTCTTGTCTCTTTCTTCCTTTTCCCCTCCATTCTGTATGCCTGTAAAACCATGTGGATGATGCCAAGGTCTACTACCAGCTCAAACAGTAGCCAGGCTCCCTTGAATCAGGGCTGCAGAAGCCTCCAAGTGCAGGATGGGTGAGACTATGAAAAAATTCCTAGGAAGACAATTTCTTAGGTGGCAGTTGTTGAGCAGGGTGCTCTGGGATTCTCTTCCTTCTCTCAGCAGTCTTCCACTCCTCCACCCTTGAGTTTTCAGAGTGGGATCTTTCTGGATCTTTCTATGCCTACAAGGCATTTTTTGTACTGTACTGATCTAAAGTACAGGGCTTCTTTTTAATGTTAATCTTTTTACAAACCAATTACTCTTCTGGTCCAACTTTTCTGGCCCCAATTTTACTGGAGTTTCCTTTCCAGCCAAATTAAAAACCTTTAAAATCATTTTGTTGTGCCATTTGCTCTTAATTCTCAATCAAAACTGGCTAAAATCTCTCACAATATCCATGCTACAGCCTAAATGCTGAGCTGCCTTGAAATTTCCCCTACCAAATTAATTAGTCCTTTTCCCTAAATCTTAAGTTCCCACAGGCTCCAAACATGAGCAAAATGTAGACAAAATTTCCACCAGTGTGTGACACGTATGGTGTAGAGTACAACTGCCAGTGGAATCCTTGTTCCTAACTGAAATATCAGGAGCCTGTTTTTTTCCATCTGCATTTCTATCATCTAGCATCTGGTTTTCTGGGTTCTGACCAGAATCTCCCATTAAGCTCAGCTTCCAGCATTTTAAAGGCTGTTTTTCTAGCTGACCTCTCCAAAACTTTCCAAACTCCTCCCACCAACCTGTTCCAAAGGCTTCTGAATCACATGGTCAGATACAATCATAGCAATAACCCTACTTCTCTGATACCAAGATTTGCCTTAGTTAACATCTAAAAATTAAAAGATGAGAGGTTTATTTTGGCTCCTAGTTTGTAGAAGTTTCAGTCCACAGTCTACTGGCTCCAAGGCAGGATGGCATGACACAGAGGCATGCCAAAAGAATAGCTGCTCTTGCATGGCATCCAGAGAGTCACAGGAGGATCTGGGAAGGGAGATATAACCTCCCAGGTCATGCTCCCGGTGATCTGCCTCTTCCACCCAGGCCCCACCTCCTCACAACAAGTCAGATATAATACCAGGATCTAGTCGCTCTTCAAAAGTCCCATCTGCAAAGAAATCATAACAAGCTCCTTTTCAGAAGGCCTGATACAAATGGAAAGATAACTCAAGCTATCCCTTACAAACAGACAACTCTGCTCTCCTGAGGGTGCACGGACAGCAGTATTCCCACCATGTATTTAGGCAGGGTAGCACAGTTCTCCTGAAACATGCCTTTGGAGCTGCATCAGGAAAACTTTAGGGTTCGGCGAATCTTCCTAGAGAACTAGAACAGGTACAAGAGATGTTGTGTGGGCTGCTCTGAGGCCCCAACCCCAGCACATAAGTGGCTTGTCTAAGTGAAGTTGGGAAGAAGATGAGATAGGCACAGGCAATCAGGCTATGTCACTCTTACTGCCAGTCTTGCAGGGAAGAACTGCTATCTCTTTCTCAGCCCCCCCATCCATAATCCGACTTCGGGTCACATGACTGTCCATCAAGCAGTTGCTCAGGCCAGGGATTCAGTGCTTTGATTGGGCAAAACAGCCTCATACCCAAACTACATTAATTTTGTCAAGGAGAGTTGGAGAGAGACTTTCTTTCCTTTTCTCCTTTTCTCTTCCTTTTTTTTCTTCTTCTTTCTCTTTTCTTTTCTTCCTTCCTTCCTTCCTTCCTTCCTTCCTTCCTTCCTTTCTTTCTTTCTTTCTTTCTTTCTTTTCTTTCTTTCTCTCTCTCTCTCTCTCTTTCTTTCTTTTCTTCCCTCTCTCTCACCACTCTACCCCCTTCTGAGACAATCTTAATACGTAGCCCAGGTGGTCTTGAGCTCACAATGTAGCCCAGGTTGGCCTTGAATTCATAATGGTTCCCTTTCTTCAGCCTTTTGAGTGCTGAGATTATAGGTGTGTGTTGACATCATACTTTGCAAGAGACTTGTTGGTGCTACCAGGGATTGAACCTAGGGCTTTCACATTGAATATTCTCAGTACTTTTTATCTATTTTTGTTTCAAGTAGGTCTCATTAAGTTAGTCTTGGCTGGCCTCAATCTTGCAAACCTCCTGTCCGAACCTCCTAAGTGTTGAAATTATAAGTGAGCACCTCCATGTCCAGCCAAGAGATGCTTTCTCAAGGAAAATCAGAATTCTGTCATCATCAGGAGAAACAGATGCTGGGTAGACAAAGATTCTCTGCCTTTCCCAGTTGCTCAAGGTGAAATTTCAAGCATCAAGATTTTTAATAAGACAGTTCTGAAAGATTTTTTTTTTTAAAAAATCCATAGTACCACATTAATGCCAGCCTATTTCATTTGCATCAAAGAGACATCTGGTCTGGGTTGACTGTTCTGTCGATGTTGTTTATAATTCTATCTTAAATCTCTTTACTCAGAGAGTCAGGTTGAGGCACTTAAATCTGCTGGATTCTGAAAACGTACAGATCATGCAGGCGACAGCTCAGTCTCTCAAGACCCCCCCCCACAGAGTTTGTCAGGTTTCGTTTTTATTCATTTTGTTTGCTTGCTTTATTTGCTCTGTTTCTTCATATAGCTGAAGGAGATTCTACTATCAGCAATTAATCTATATCCAAAATTAAACTTCTTTATCTTTTCTGAAATTAACTTTATACATTTTTGCTTAATAAGATTTTATGAACTTACAGATGATTGGATAAGACATTTAAATTTACTTTACCAAATCCACTTAGGATATGGAATAAACTGCAATCTAAATACACCACAAGCCTGTCTGATAGGATGTGTCTGCCACTCACTTTTCCTGGTTTCTATTTGTTAGAAACTTTGGTGGATGCATCTGTTGTTTTCATTTATCATGCAGCCCTTTCTCTTTGGTAGCAGCTCGCGTCTGTCCATCGCTCCTGCTTCATCCATGTGGCGCTTGGTGCTGCTACTCACAGCAATGATGCCTCTGCTGCTGCAGCCTTTGCTCATGCTCGTCTCACTACCTCAAGTTCTGTTTTTCTCTGACATCAGCACCGAGGCCCTGTTTATTTTCCAGGCCCTGGATTGGAGGACAGGCACTATGGATACCATTAAGGTGACAAGTGTCACAGACAAAAAAATAAGTAAACCAAAATATAAAGGGTTGATTGTTATCTAGCTAATGCACCTGACCTGCAAATTTAAAACTGTTTGAGGAAAGAATGACATGTTCTCAATTAAGCTGCCACTTGTTATTACATTATTGTTTACCTTTAACTTGATTAAGAGGAATCCTAAGGTATTTTAGCTACTCAGAGGATATCAGTTATTCTAGAGTCTAAGTACCATTACCATCACAGGTGGCATTTTTGCTTGGTCTCCATATTCTACAGTCTTGTTATTTTCCTCAATCTTTCTATTCCAGTTTGTCCTTACCTATACCCAATCCTACCATAAAAATAACCCTGATATGTACCAAAAAATTATAGAGGTATATGTTGGTTCCCTAAGGTTACTGTATGACTGAGTTACCTTTTTAAAAATAATTTATTTTCTTACAGTTCTGGAGATTAATAGTCTAAGATTAAAATGGCAGCAAGGCCATGCTCCTCATGAAGGCTCTTGGGAATAAGTCTTCCTTGACCCTTCCTAACTTCTAGTGGTTGCTGGCAGTGCTTGAGATCCTAGCTTCATCATTCCAATTTTTGCCTCATATTCCAATTTTTGTCTTCATATGAAATTCTGTGTCCCTTCCCCGTGTCTTCACATGGTCTTCTTATAAAGACACTATTTTTTTGGATTTAGGACCCGTTCTACTCCTCAATTACTTCATTTTAACTACTAACATTTGGAAAGACACCCTTTCTAAACTAGGTCCCATTCTGAGATTCCAAGTGAACTTGAATTTTGAGGAGACACTGTCCAACCCAACACAAATGAGCTGGATGAAAATCTAGACAGGACTCCAAAACAAATTTGGTGTTGTCTAAATAAGAGTAAGGGATAATAAATTTATTCTTTCTTGTGTTTTCAATGCAACACTATGAAAGCAAAATCAGAGGACTAAGAAAAAAAGGAAAGAGTTAATAAATTTTCAAAGCAATCACTATCTTTACAAAGTCCCATAGGGGGACGCACTTAGGAAATACTTATTGCCCAAGAGCAGCTCACACAAACATCTAGGAAACAAGGCCTGAGAAAGTACCCAGGAGGTCCACGTAACTCATCCTGTCAGGGAAGAAGAAAAGAGAACACTGCAGCCACCCCCTTCTCAAACAGAACTCAGGGTTTGTGCAAATGCTAGAATCTTATGTGCTACATAGGCCCTTCTTCATCCACACGCATGAAGATGGATGCTCAGTCCAGGAAACAGAAATCTTTATAGTTGCTTTACCCAAGACAGGAGTTTATCTAGGGAATTGGGCCCTTAGGGCTCAAGGGGAGGATTGGAGGAATGAGCTCCAAACTGTGTCTCCAAAAATACTTTTCCAGGATATTGCAGAATTGGTTACCAGAAAGAGCTACTAATCTTTTACCACAAGAAGTTTCCACTAGAACTGTCAGTGTCACTACTGTCTAAAGACCCACTAGGGAGGAATTCAGTCTATTTATCTATGTTCTCAGCATCTATAATGGTCCCTAGCACACTATGAGATTCAGTAATATTTACTGAAAGAATATCACACTTCCAGGGCAGGAAACTGGGTCAGTAGTTGCTACCCCCATCTGACTACTGACTGGCAGTGGGATGTGAAGTCCAGCATCTGTAGCCAGCAGAACTTCCTCTTCACATCTAAAATACTGGTGCTTGGATTGGAATGCTGAGAACTAATGCAACTGACTCATAAGATCCACAAACCATAAACTCAACCTGGTGACTGTCACACTATGCTTCTTGTAGAAAAGAGTGAAAGTGCGAGAAGAATTACCTGTGTCTTAATTTTTCCCCTTCAAATATCACATTAATGTATCTAATTGATGGATCTTAATTTTTCTTCAATATTTATTTGCAAGAGGTTTAGACAATGTGCTCTCATTGGTTTTCTAGCCTCTGCAGCAAGGAACCCCAATAAAATAAGACAGAAATTGAAGACAAGATCCATATGATAATATCTAGTTCAACAGAAGAGTGCCTGGGACTAAATCCTCAAGTGCTCTGTGTTTGTTTTCTGTTGTTGCAATAGTCACTTTAAATAAAGTTAGAATATTAGAACAATGCACTTTATTACCTCATCTGTTCCATGGGACAGGAGCCCAGGTATAATTAACTGAGTCACCAGGATTTACCTAGGTGTCAGGGGCTGTACTCTCATCAGGAGCTCATTTGGCAAAAGATCTGCTTCTAGGCCTCCTCAGCTTGTTGGCTAATTTGTTTCCAGGGAACTCACCACAGCATGCTTCTTTAAGATAAGCAGGAAAAACAGTCCCTAACTTCTGGGAGCACCCTCTCCACCAGGTGTTTTTTTGAGAGCTTTCATCGGATTAAGTTAGGCCCACTCAAAACAATCTTCCTTCTATTCAACTTCCTTTTATTCTTCAATTGATGAAGAAAATGCAGAAAGTTGACCAGTTTGAAACTTTGATTATATCTGCAAAGTGCTCTTATTATTCCCATATTTTATTTGTCAGATGCAAGACACAAGCTCCACTCAAACTCAAAGGAAGTCAATTATATAAGATGTGACTCATTAGACTGCCATGTATTCCGTTTAGAGGCCAAAAAAAAAGAATGAGAAAAGGAATCTGAGCCAAATTATCAGTGGAGAAAAGCAAAGACAGGAAAATGCTGGAGTATGGAAGTCAAGTGAAGACACTGTTTCTATTGCATAGTATGTCACCAGAGGTTGAGTAAGATGAAAATATAAGGACATGCCTGGATTTGGCGATGAGACCTTGGAAAGAGTGAACGGTTTCCATGGTGAAATAGTAGCCTAATTAGTTAAGAAGTGGAGACACTGAGAATAGATGATTATTTTAAGGAATTTTACTATCAAAAGAGGCAAAAATCAGTAAATAAATAAATAAGGTTACAGTTGGAGAAGACAGCGAGACTAGGAGGATTTTCTTTTTAAATGATTCTTGTCTCCTAAGACAAATGGTTCAATGGGGAGATAAAATTTGGAACATATGCTAGAGGAAAGTACAAAAGACGGGGCCAGGAAGTTAGCTCAGTGGTTCTGGCGCCTGTCTTGCAAGCACAAGGACCTGGGTTCGATCCCCGGTTGACCACATACCATACTGGGCATGGAGACTCACACCCAGCAGCAACCAGTACCACATGCCACAGTGCCGGGAGTGGTGGCTCACGCCTGTAATTCCAGCACTTGGAGGGCAGAGGCAGGAGGATTGCTGTGATGTGAGTTCGAGGCTGAGCTGAGGGCCAGCCTGAACCAGAAAGCGAGACCCTGACAAAAGATGGAATCCAGGACATGGTGAAGATAATACCAAAAAGGTAAGCAGCTCATTCCTCACAACAGAAGAGAAAGATGATCACACAGGAAGAGAGGTGAAGTGGGTGGATTTGATGATGGGAGTCTCTTCTGTGGATCAGGGTTGTTTTCCCAAGAGAAATAGGGATTATGGTTTACAGTACGTGGGGAGATGATGGGGCTTTGAGGAACTGCAAAAGAGCTGGGCAGAACCTAAAAATTAATTGATGAAGAAAATGGAGAAGTATTGCCAGGTAGTGCTCAGAGCTAGGTTACTGTTTAGGGCTGGTATGCTCATGTTTTCTTGAGACACGATTGGATTCTCAAGGGAAGGAGCACAGCAGGATGAGAAAGACTGCTGTCACAGTTGGGATTTTTTTTTTTTTTTTCAGAGGGGCGGGAAGGAGGAAGACAGCATGATGAAAGCATTAGAGGGCCAAAAGGGTTAACAGAGTTTACAGAGGGGAGTAATTTTAACAACTGACCACGGAATCTAAGTAATGGTGATAGGGTCCCGAGAAATGAAGAAAAACAATGAAAAAAGCAGTAGGGCCAAGTAAACAAAGTGCTAAGTGTGGGACAGGATTTTTTGAGCTGGGATATGAAGGGAGGTGAGCTGAAAAAATGTAAGCATAGTGTTAGGGGTCATTTGAGGACTTGTGGCTGCTACACAGCTCATCTCCAAAATGCCAAGACCCTAGCCAAAGTGGCTTACTGAGACGTGCAGGTTGTAATGTCTTTTGTATTCCTTCCTGCTGATTCTGATTTGCTACCCTGCATATTCAGCTAACCTTATACAATTCTAATAAACTTTGCCATCAACCATCAACTGTTTGTCCTGTCAGTTACTTAACTGATAGTTGTTGGTTACTGGCATAAAGCTGATAAGTTATTAACAGCTTTCAGCCATTAGCTGGTAGATATCTACCGGCTATCAACTGATAAAGCAGATATCTGTCCATGATTGTCCTTCTGGTCTTCTTTCCCATAAAAACAAACAAATAAACAAACAAACAAAAACTCAACAGCATAGGGTGCTTTAAAAAAGATAATAAAGAAGATGTAGTTATTATAATGACAAAGTCCAAGGATAACAACAGACAGCAATGGCTGGAATAAAATGGTAGAAGGCCAGAGCACTGGGGATAAAGAGGTTTAGGAGTGGAGAGGCCATTCGATTGGATGAACTATTTGTATAGATATTAAAATCATCAGGAATAATGACAAGAGTACCGAGCAGGGAAGACAAAAATCCTGCTGCTGTTGACAGTGTGGGAGTGAGCAGGAGCAAGATGGGACCACAGCAAGGAGGTCTGGAAGGTTGTGCACTTTGGATCTTAGATATCTCCTGAAGGCCCATGTGGTAAAGATTTGCTTCCCAGAATGGTGTTATTTGGGGAGGGGGTTGAAGGAACTGTAAGAGGGAGAGCTTAGTATGAGGTCTTTATGTCACTGTGGGCCTGCTTTCGAAGGGCATAGTGGGATTCTGGCCCCTTCCTCTTTTTTCACTTGCCAGGCATCATATGAACAGCAGCTATTACCTGCCTTTCACTACTGAGGTGATATATGGATCTCCACATGGGGAAAAATAGCTGATCATGGGTAGAAGCCTCTAAAACTGAGAGTCAACCTAAACCTTTTCTTGAACTAAGCTGACTATCTCAGGCTTCTGTAACAAAAAGCTGACTAGTACAAAGGTACAATTTTGCCCTTCGAAACAATTGGTAGAAGAAAGCAAGGAAGAGACAGGATTTAAAAGTGACAGTGAGGACCATCAACTGGAGACTGGATAAAAAAAGTTGTGGTTCTTCTACAGAATGGAGTACTACTCTGCCATAAAAAATGATAAGTTTGAATCATTTCTACTTAAATGGACATACCTTGAGGATATCCTCATAAGTGAAATAAATAGG
>PVIR01001365.1:79374-96832 GCA_004026965.1 Petromus typicus | reverse complement strand
GACAGTGAGGAATAGAAATGACATGTACATCAAGTGCTGGCCCAGTGGAAAGTGAAAAGTGGCCATCATCTATGAAACCTGCAAGGAATTCCACATTCTGGTGAAGGCCAAATATCCTTTAGAGCTGCTCAGAGAAGTAGGCCTATATCTTACTCTGGAAAGAAAGGCTATCATAAAGAAATCAAACAATAACAAATGCTTTCAAGGCTGTAGGAAAAAGGGAACATTTCTCCATTGTCAGAGGGGATTTTTAACTAGTACAATCACTCTGGAAATCAGTATGGAAATTCTTCAATAGACTAGAAATTCCATTCAACCCTCGTCCTCGTCTAGGTATCTTCCCCAAAGGGTTAAAAAAAATCATATTACAGATGTACATGTATACTTATGTTTATAGCAACACACTTCATAACAGCTAAATCTTTTTTTCTAACACAAAATAGAGTTCTTTATTAAAACAGCAAAACGATGACTAACATTTCTAAGTGCCATCTCTAAAAGATTACAAAAAAAGATGAACATTTTTAAGAAAATAAACATCTAGCTGCAATTAAATACCATCGATTTTCATTACATAATAGCTAAGTCTTGGAAGTAACATATATCTATCAATAGATGAATGGATAAGCAAAATGTGAAATTTACATATAAAGGTGAGCTACTTTGTCATAACAAAGACTAATCTTAAGTCATTTATAGGAAAAAGGATGGGATTTAGACCATATTAAGTGAAAAATATCAGACACACAAATTTAAATATCTCATGGGTTCTCTTATATGGAAAACCAAAAATATAAGTAATGAGCAAAATAAAAGATAGATAATAGGAAATAGATCTTTTACAAATGGGAGGGTTCAAAAAATGAAGGAGAAAAGGGAGGAAGGGGAAAAGAATGAAAAAATAATTAAGATGTTGAGACATGTATCAACTCACAAGGCATATGATCATTAAGTGCTGCAAACGTACCAATAAAAATAAAAACTGGAGGCAAAAGGGAATATGGTTATAGGGAATTTTTCTGATGAGAGGGAGATAAGGATATAAGTGGTAACATTTGACCTGAATGCGTGGACATCTTGAATTCAATGAGGTAAATATTGAAGATGAGAGAGGACAGGTTGGTGCCCACTTAAGGGGGACAGTTATTTCTGATTATTCTTGGAATTTGAATCAGGTAATTCTTAGGTAAGGAAAGGACAAGGATTAAACTCAGGGAAATATGACACACTCCATAGCTGTCCATCCTTCCTGAAGGACTTGTGTGGCCTTTGTGTCCTCCATGTTCACCCACATTGACTTTGTTTTGATTAAGGTCTTCAGAGTTCTTCCCTGGATTATTAGAATTATCTTCTAAGTGGTCTCTCTCAGTGATCACACTCTCTAATCCACTCTCCACACCTGCACCCAAGTGTTATTTGTAAATCATTAATGGAGCCACGTGGCTCTCTGGTCTCAATCCACTGGTGGCTTTCTCAGTGCTTCCAAGTGGGGGCTGTAATAACTAAGGGTGTGTTGTGTTCATGATTTTTGCTAAATGAGTAGATTGCTGCTGCTCTTGTCACAGAGAGAAGAAAAAGAGTAACAGTGAAGTGATGGGTATGTTCATTTGTTTCACTATGATAATCTTTTTACCATGTAGGTATGAATATCATGTTGTATCTTACAGATACATGACAAAATTTATATTGACTAAGGTAATCACACACCAGACTTTAAAAAAAAAAAGCAAGAAAATGTAATACTCAGACATAATGAGCTACAGCTGTGTCATAAAGAATACTTTTGGGTCAATTGTAGGAAAACAGGTGTACCTCAAGATCATAACTTTAAGTGAAATAAATTAGACACACAAGCTTAACTATCACATGGTTAATTTATTTTGAGAAAGCTGACATATAATTAAAGAGCAAAATAAAAGGCAGATAATAAGAAACAAGGAAAGACATTTTGCAAAAGGAAAAGGACCAAGAGATGTGGGGGCGGGGGAAGAGATTGAAAAAGAGAATTATGATGTGTTACGTCCCTGTATTAATTTCCCAAAAGGAATGTAATCATTATGTACTGTGAACATGTACTAATAAAAACATAAAATAATAAAAGTTGTAAAGAAAAAAAACAATTTTACACAATAAAATAGAGCAAAGTTAAGATTCACATCATTAATAGAAAATATCCAAGTTCTCAAATGACAGCTTTTCTTACTCCAATTAACAAATTAACAAATAAACACCTCTTAGGTGCTGAGCACTTCTGACAAAACTTGAGTAGGAAAACATGTAGACAAACATGCCTGGGTACACAAGCTCAGTTCTCCTTTGCAAGGTATCATGTGTGACCAGGACATTCAGAGAAATGACCAATGGTATTTTATGTTACATAAGAACTGGGCTCATGTAAAATGTGTTAATGATATCCTGGACCAGATTTTGGACTCTGAGGGAGATCTGTAGTCTTCAAACATTTTTGCCCACTTGCCTCCTCAGAAAACTTGGAAGGCTTTGTATCCTCACATTTTTTTTATTGCTACCAATAATTTTTCATCACAAGTTTGCAAAGTGTAATTTCCAGCACACTGTAAAAGCTATGGGTTTCCGTAGTGTAGTGGTTATCATGTTCGCCTCACGCTGTAAAAGCTGTTAATCATATTTTTAAATTTAGCCAAAGTACCAAGCCCACAGCCATTTGTTTTTCAACCTTATTCATTTTAAATATATATGAAATAGCTTTTAAAGTCAGAAAACTATTGTTCCTTTTTCTTCTTGAACTTGTACTCCATATCCACAAATAATGTTACTGTGATGGCCATCATTGAAAAATTTTTATTGAACATTATGTCATTCCTCACAACACATTATAATTATATATTTCTGCAATTTTACTTGGTCATCTTATCAAAATGTCTCTGGGAAGAATTACCATTATAATCATAGTACACAATTTATTCAGCACACAACTGTAGTAACTATTGCACACAATCCTAGCACACAACTGATCAAACAGTAGGAACATCACAAACTGATACTTTTTTTTAATACCAGAGATCTATCTTAGGGCCTTGCATTTGCCAGGTGAGGCATCACTGACCTACATCCCCTTCCCTCTGATATATATATTTAAAGATAAAATTAAAGTTCTATTGTATCTGTATAGATAATGGACTTTTATCAATGTATTGATGGGTAAGTAATTTTTATAGCTAGGAGACAGAGCTCCATCCCTACTCTATTAATGTGCCCAGTGTGTTTATAAATGCTGAGGCACTGTGTTCACAGAAATGAGTAGATGGGAATGAGGAAGGTGTTGTTGCCCTGTGACTTAATTCCTTGAACTCCTTCCATTGTGTGTCAGATATCAGGTAAAACTATAACAAGTAATTTTTAGGTGATGATTTTGTTCCCTCGTCATCACAGTCATTCTATCTCTCACTGCTACCGTAAGCATCTAATTTTCTGTATTTTGCACACCTTGAGGTAATACACTGTAGGAAGATGTGAATCTATGAGAAGAATGGTTATATGTCAAGGGTGGGAAAAGACAGTTATGAAAAGTGGACCACAAGTGTGTTCTCAGGCAGATTAGCTTTAGGAAATGTGTGAACAAGAAAGGAGAGCATGTGGGATTGATTTCCTTAAAATTCTCCATGCTCAGTACAACTCAGAGGGTCTTCATGTACACGTGAGCTGGAGAAGTGAGTGGGTGGATTTACCCTACTTTGAAGACTTCCATTCATTAATCAGCGGTCTTCTGAATAAAAATTACTGGCGAGTAACTGAGATGAAGGAAGTCCTAAGTAGGTTAGCAATGACAGGTTGGTTAAGAGGTGACCTTTGCAAATTCTAGCTCTGAAATTTACCAGTTGAGGAAATTATGTAAGTTTTCCCATTTAATTCTTACATTAGAAATAAAGGCAATAACGATACCTACTTTGTAGGGTTATTGTGCTAAGTCAAGGTATAAAGATTTTAGAAGAATGCTTGAGAAGTAGTAATGACTCAGTAAGTCGGTAACGTTAGTATTAGCAAATGATATATATGATTTAAAAATGAGCACAGCAATCCCCAAATAAGTATTTGATCTATATATACTTACTATTGGCAAACTAAACAAAAAGTATATATTTCCATAGCAAGTATGTGGTACAATTCTTGCCTAGAATTTGGACTCTTACAGACAGTGCCACACTGCCTCTTCAAAACAAATTAAACAAAAATAAATGAAAAGGAAGATTATAAATTGTCAGATTATCCTTTCTACAGCTGAACATGTTAAGCAAAATTTATAACATGCTTATTTCTAGAGCGGGAGAAGTGTTCATGTGTTCGGTCCTCACCCTTTAAAAAGATACTTCTGTTATTCTCAGTTAGGATCCTTCCTCCCCATCTCCACCCACACGCTCTGATTACTAAAAATACCATCAACTTTTAATGCCTAGATGTTTAGGGATTTGGCCTTCTTACTGTTGCTGGGATTTTATGCAGATCACATTCAACAGTTTTATCTCTGTTAAATCAAAATTAGAGATGTTTCCCTGCTATTATCTTATTTCTCCATTATTTCTGTCTCTAGATCTAACCTCAGTCTAAATTTGGGTTTTATGTTTGATAGTTGAAAAATACAAAAACTGACATCGAATATCATTGACTTCAGTAACAGCTGCTAAGATAAAATAAATCCAAGAGAGCCCAGCAACCAGGACACAATTGCTTTCTGTCTTAAAGGGACAAGCAACCTCACAGGAAGCCATTACTTTAAATCAATATTGAGTTTAACTGATACCAAAGATTTTCAAATCTGAAATTTTATAATCGCTGTCTTAGTCATTGCACAGGAAATTCTATCCCACTATGCTTCAATCTGAGCAATTTTTTGATGCCATCATTGATAGATTTACAAAGCAGGAAATAAAATCCATCAGGAAGCAAGTCTCCAGATTGTTTCTTCACTGAGCCTGCAGAAAAAGAATGTACAGTGAAATATAAATAATAAAATGAAATGGAAATTTAAATGTGACAAAACTGAATTGCCAACTGCGGAATGAAAAGATACAAATGGGCTGATGGCTGCAACTCAGCCTTCTGTAGTGTGATTCACACTACAGAACACTATTAAAATCATTTCACTGAAATCTGGGGTTTAAATGATGATATACAGAAATCTTTTAGGGAAATCCGGTATACTAGAAAAGGGTCTTACAGAATAGATAAATGATAAAGAGATTTATTTGTTCTATAAATGTGTCACTCGTTATACAAGAACATTTATTAGACTTTAAACATGTAACTTCACTAGTACATTTAGAAATTGTTTTTTTTACATTTTATTTTTCCTGGAAAATAATCTATTATGTAAGTCAAGCACTGGCAAGAAAACAGTCCTATAGCCTGAAAATGTCAAATGGAAATAAATCGTTTGCCAAAATAATTGTCCATATGCTGTAATTTTTCTGGCCTAACTAAAATAGTAAGGAAAGAAAACAAAATTTAGTGAAATATTCAAGCCTTAGATATATATCTCTAATACAAAGTGTACATAGACTCATTATGGTTTGGATTTTAAATGCTCCCTGAAGTTTAATATGTCAAGGGCTTGACGGTGCCTCTGGGAAGTAGCAGAGCCTTTAAGAAGTGGGGCCTGGTGGGAGTTAGGTCACGAGGATACATTCTGGCATAGAGCCTCGGGCCACAGGCCCTTCCCTCTCTCTCTGCTTCCAGGTCAAGGTATGGTTACAAGACTTGCTCCACCAGTACTCCTCACCATGACATTCTGCTTTGCCACTGGCCCCAAAATAATAGAGCCACCTCACTATGGGCTCAACCTCTGAAGCTGAGCCCAAACTAATCAGTATTTTTTTCCCTTTTGAAACAGGGTCTTGCTAAATTCTACAGGCTATGTTGAAATGTGTGGTCCTCCTGCCCCAGCCTCCCAAAGTCTTGGGATTATAGCCATGTGTCACCATGTGTCTCCTTTTGAGCTGATTACCTCAGGCATTTTGTCATAGCCATGGAAAGCCAAACACAAGGGTCATATTTTTCCAGTTTCTTATTATTCCATTCAATTAGTGCTTTGTAAATAAGTCCTCCCTTGGTCTGCTTTGCCGGTGCTGGGGTGACATTCAGGACTTTACACATGCCAGACAAGCATCCTGCCACTGAACTGCATCCCCTACCTTTGTCAGTAAATCCTTCATTGAAGTCTCATTCACTCATTTTGCTCTCTTCACTAGTTCCTCTTTATGGTACTTGATCACTTTTATACCAGTAAAATACCACCACCCCAGGTCCTTCCTGAAAGTTTGTTTTTCAGAGAACAGATAACAATGCTTTGGGTTGTAATTACAGCAACCTAATTCATAATAATGGCTTTGAGTACAAAGCACTTACTGTTTACTAAACAGAATACTCACAGGAAAGTGTTCCAGGTTGGTTTGGGCACTCACAGATGTCAATATGGATTCCAGTGGCCAAGCCAAAATGTCAGCCTGTTTACAGAGTCTGACTCAAGGGCGTATGGAACGTTTTGTTCCCTGTCATAATGCAGTGCTATTATTCTGTCTTCTTAGGAGATGCCTGACCTTTGTGAACAGATACTTTTTCTTACCTTATATTCCTCAAGGTTTAGCATATAGTAATCACTCAATAAATATTCATTAAGCCATTGAGGTCAATTTCAAACGGAGGGTGACAAGTACATAGTGAAATAAGAGGGTGCTTATGCATAGAGTTCAATCAATTTGAATCATTCAAGTTAATGCTGGATCTCTGGGTTCTGTATTTTTTCAATAGATTTCAGTGAAACTGAAAAACATTTTGGGTTATTTGTAGTCCTCGTCTCCATTGCAAGGGTCTTAATTGGCTGAACAAAGATTTGGGTTTAAATTAGCCAGTGTAAATGAGTAGAATGAGCTAAATTTATCTGAGAAAAGTTTAGAGAACCCAATCAAGTAGGGTTAGCTTTGTGTGCAGGCCTGCAGAGCTGTGTGTAGATCTGTGTGTGTGTGCGTGTGTGTGCATGCACTCTACAAGGGAAGAGAAGACAGATCAAAAAATAAAAAATTGGCTGGAGGAATACCAGAGATGATGTTTGTTTAGCAGTGATTTTTAAAAAATGAAATAGTAGAGGCTGTATCACAAGACCACTACAGGTTTTCACTTAAACTATAAAAGATGTAAGCTGGGCACAGTGTTGTGTACCTGTTGTCTCAGCTACTCAAAAGGCCAACGTAGGGCTCTCACTTGACCCCAGGAATCAAGAGTAGCTTAAGCAACATAGGGAGACCCTGCCAAAAAGAAAGAAGTCATATCATACCTGATGTGATTGAATCCTAAAGATGAGTTTGTCAAGAAATGAACATGACTGTATGACAGTCTTGAACGCTCAAATCGATCATCCATTGTGCATATGTACCTGTGTTTGTGTGTACATATTTTGAATGTGTAAACACTGTATTCACTAATGGTGGTGTGTTCTCTGTCTTAGAAATAATTTGCTAACTGGTCTGGTTAGCTCCTGACCATCTTTCAGCTTCTTATCAGCTTCTTGATTGATTTATGTGTTATCAAGTTTTGCATGGCATATTTTACAAATTGATTTTGGGACAAATGTCAGATTTATAAAATGTTAGCAGTTGATAAAGTTCATCAAGTGTTCTTATGCAAAAAGAAATAGGTCCAAATACCAGCAGATCAGACAAAAATCAAAAGCACTTAGACTGGAAGGGCCAGAAGAACAAAGTACTCAGACATCTGTCTGCTATTCTGGGTGTTTGTGAGAGGGCAGTGCTGTGGGAGAGGAAAGAGGAGCAGTTTGCTTTTCTGGGCTTTTACCAGGTGGGAGTGGCAGGAGTGGTAACAGCAGTAGTTTGTTTTTCTTACAAACCCAGCCAGCACTTTGGAAACAGCATAGGCATGTGCAGACAGACAGACAGACAGACACACACACACACACACACACACACACACACACAGTCATTTTCCTACTACCAGCCCAAGCTAGCACTTTGGAAACAGCATAGGCATGTACAGACAGACAGACAGACAGACAGACACACACACAGTCATTTTCCTACTACTGGCCCAAGCCAGCACTTTGGAAACAGCATAGGCATGTGCAGACAGACAGACAGACAGACAGACACACACACACACACACACACACACACACACACACACGAGTCATTTTTCTACTACCGGCCCAAATCCAATGAGATTGGCCAGAAATGAATTATTTGGGGGTGTAGAGATGACAGAGACTCAGGTAGTCAGAGAAGCCAAGTCCCATTATGTTTAAGGCCATGTTTTAGAAATGAAAAAGTGGAGCTGGCTACCTGGTCTCCAGGTAGGTGAGATCTGTTAGAGGGACAGTGAAGATTGCCCCATAGCTCTACTCCATGGAGTAGCCCCTGGTCATTTTACAACCATGGAGAAGACTCTGAAGCTTCTTGTACCCTGAAATTTCTCTCCCTTACCACTTTGCAATGAATTATTAATAATTTTAAATTGATCTTAACGAAAAATGAAGCTGTGGATATGATAGTGCTTTATGCATTGTACTGTCCCTGCAAAGGTAGACCTGGCCAGAGAACGGAAGTAATGGAAGCAAGACCATAAGGGAGTGGTGACTCAGCCCATAGTCATCTGATGTAAGACCCAGGCTCTCATAAGAAATACACTTCAGAGGTCTAGAAATCATTGCTATTGAAAAACCCCAGATGGTAAGTCCTTTTGAGTATGCTCATTATTACACAAATTTGAATATGCATGGTGGTAAGAACCACATGGCCTGGATGCTTGCTGGGTTACTGGAAACACTTGCTTGTGAGGAAGACACATGAATAGAATATATGGTAGATCAGAAACTATTTGGCAGAAATAAAATATTTTGAAATCATCTTACATACTTGCAGATATTCACATACAGCAGAAACTAGTAAGACAGAAAGCAAATGTTCCTTTCCCCCCACTGTTTCCCTCCCAGTCTCACGATGAACCGTTAGTTTGCTTACCGGTCCCGCATACAGGCCTACGAGCTGGGGCTTCAGAAGTGAACATGTCCAACGCAGTTCTTGCCTTCATAGCACCTGTTTTTTCAGCGGTAGACGACAAGACTATAAGCAAGGAAGCAATAAAACTAAGCCTCAGAAGGTTGCTTTATATAGAGAGTTGGGGTCTAAATGATTAAAACAAGAAAAAAAAAAAAAGGATCAGTCTTTAAACTTTGTGGGACTTCCAAAAAGACTGCTATAGTTTGGATATAAAATGACCCCTAAAGGCACATGAATGAAAGGCTTGGTCCCCAGCCCATGGCAGTACTGAGAGTTGTGGAACTCTCTGCAGGTGGGTTCTAAATGAAGGAAACTGGGTCATTGCAAGCTATGGGGGCTACTCTATGTGATATTGAAATGTCGGCCCATCTCTGCTTCCTGGTTACCATAATGTGAGCGGCACTGATCCATCACGTACTCACCACAATGTTCTGCTTGGCCACAGGCCCCAAAGCTATGGGCCAGCTGGCCATAGACTAAAGCCTCTGAAACTATAAGACAAAATAAACCTTCCTTCCTCTTAAGTTGCTCATCTCAGTGACAGAAAACTAAGACAAAGACCAAATGACAAGTGCAAAAGTCCGTGGAACTGAAAGCGGCCTTTCCTACAGCTGACATTTTCTGTGCAGAATGTGAGTTCCCTGAGGGGTCAGGGGTCAGATTACTGGGCCAGTTTGAGAAGGAAGCTCCATTGTATACTGAACACAGGGGGAAGCCAGTGAAGTTTCCTGAGGGCCAAGAGGAACTGGTTTTCATTTTTGAAGGAGATTCATTCAAATATACAAACAAAGAAATATACACATTTTAAGCAAAAAATGGTAACATATAGTATGTATTTTGCAACTGGTCATGTATATACATTTGTAGAACTCTTCCTCCGTGTTATGTTCAGAGTCACTTTACCATCACTCTTAGACAATGAAACACATCTTACTTTGGAGCTTTTCTACCTACCTTTTGTAGTAACTTAGGAAAAATAGAGATTTTGCATTTTAATAGTTAGTACCACATTGTTGTTGTTCAATTTGGCTCTGAATGACTTTTAGGTTGTTTTAAAACTCATATTCTCAAAGAGTTATATTCAACAAATTCAGTGCCTACACACATGACACACTGAGCAACATTACACTGGAACAGGTATACAGCTTGCTAAGGTGCTTCCTTTGAGGTAAAAAAAATATATCTATTGGGAGTTATAAATTTATTTCCTTACAAAGTAATTGCTGAGCACCAGCCACAACAGTAAAAAGCACTGGGGATATGTTAATGAGGGTCACAGATAAAATCTCTTGTCCTGCTTACCTTCTATTGGACTGCCAAACAAGCAATCAAAATAAATGAAGCATAAATGATAAATTATGGCTGAAGATTGTGTAAGACGCTGGACCTTAAAAAAATGGACTCAGGAGGAGAGAGATAAGTAACACCCAGCCTAAGGAAAGAACAGGCAGATGAGACAGCTGCTGCTAAAGTCCTAAGGTAGGAATCTGCCTCGCAGGGCTGATGAATGAGACGGCATTTTACTACCTCATTAGTATTGCTAAAGAGAGAAAAGTAGACAGAGTAAAGCTTTTTGAAAGTTCAGGTCATTTCCCCCTCCTTTTTTTTTTTTTTTTTTTCTTTCTTTCCTTTCCTGCTACTGGGAGTTGAGCCCAGGGCCTTCACCTTGAGCTACAGGTCAGACTTTTCTTGAATTTTTGAGGGAAGGTTTTGCTAAATTGCTAATTTCCCAGGCTGGATTTGAACCTGCAATCTTTCTACCTGAGCTCCCAGAGCACTGGTATTATCCCAGTATACAGACATATCCCATAGCCACTCTTTCTTCACCATAACAAATTTCTATGAAGCCAAATTTCTTTCAATCCAGAGCTAAAAGTGTCCTGAGGCTACTTTCAGGCTGCAGTCAAATCGTTTATCTTGCCTTGTATAACTGATAGGATCTCGGTCATGCACAAGCATGGGGGGGGGGCGGCGCGGAGCCGAACTTCTCAGAGATCTATAAACTCAGCCTTCACCACGCTTTCTTAAAATATAAATGCTTAGTCATAATAGGATGTATCAGGCCTTGTCTATTGAACTGATGGTTCTAGCTAATCGGGGAGAGCTCTGCGTTTTTGACTGTAAGTGAAATGGTCAAATGAAACCTTCGATGCTATTTCAAAGAACAACTGTCCCATTTCTTTCTTGGGATGGAAAGAAGTGCGGTTATTTTGAGGACTGTTCCAAACCCGTCTTGGGAGCAGGAGGAACTCCATACCCTCCACTGCCAATCAGTTGTCTGGATTAGAGAGGGAGGTAGCTCTTGGCAGGAACTGGTTTCTCCCTAGCTCCAGCCCTGCTTGAAAAAGTCCTTGCAATGGGCCCTAACTGGGTTTTGGCTATCTTGACCCGTGTTCCACAGCATCCTGTCCTCTACTTAGACCCAGGGCAAAGAGAACGATTCCCTCGGGCTCTGAAGTGGTCAACACGGACCACTCATATTCTTACCTTCATCTTTCACCCCGGACTGGGGATATGTGTGCTTATAAATTGGGCCCTCCCTCTTTCTCTTATTTACAGTGTATTTCTGTGTTCTCCTCACCCACTGGTTTGATTTCAAAGTGCCCTCAGGAGCCTCCTTCAAATGCCAAACCTGTTTTTCTCCTTTTAAGTAATAAGTACTTCTTTGTGTTTACAACCCAACTCACCTACGTTTTCTCCATCTTCTTTCCTTCTCATGGGAATTTTAGAGTCACAAAGGCCGATCCGGGGAGGGGCTGGATCTGACCCTGGCCACGTTCAGCACCAATAATTTTCTTTGCACGTATTCTGCTGACTGAATGTGGGACATTTATGCATTAAATTCTGGTTAGAGAAGGCCATTTCTTCTTCTGCCTGGGTCCTCTCTTTTGAATTCATTTTCCACGCACTGTTTCCGTTGGGTTCCCTGCACCCACTATTCCCGAGACACAAACCTCACCTTCCCCTAGACTCGAACCTAACTCATTCAAGTGCCTGCTGGTGTCGGGTTTAGTCCTCCACGTGGTCTTCCCGGAGCTTCACTTTCCGCCCCTACGATAGGAGGTGGGGTTCACAGGCGGGTGGGATCGCGGAACACTCTTTTCCCAGGGGCCCCAGGAGCGGAGGGGGCGGGGAGCAGGGCTGGGCCGGGTGAATCACAGGGCGGAACAGGTGCCTCAGCCACAGCTGCGTCGGCCGCGCGCCGGGGCTCCAGGGAAAAGGTTTTCTTTTTCTCGGGGTTTTTTTGGAGGTGAGGAGGCGGCTCCGGGCCCCCCACCCGACCAATGCAGGCCACGGTTGTTCGTCGCCTAGCAACTGGCGGAGCCAATGGGCGGCGGCCGGGCCTGCGGCTCCGGCGCCGGGAGGGGTGGGAATTCCTGAACCTGCCGCGGCGGAGGGCGGGGCGAAGGGCGGAGCGAAGGCTCTAGCGCGCGGCCCGAGGGAGGCGGAGCCGCAGCGCAGCCTGTGCGGGGCCCGCCGGGCTGCGGGATACGGGAGGAGGGATCCTCGAGCGGTGACTCCCGCCGCTCCCTAGGTAGTGACGGTGAGCGGCGCGCTCTGCGGCGGGGTCTGTGACGCGGGCGGCGTGGGGCCCGGCGGGGCCGGGGCGGGAGCCGGCGGGCTGCGAGGTGAACGTCCGCACAGCTCGGCCACCGGCTCCGCTGCGAGGGGCTCGGCGCGGCCGTTGGAGGACGCGGGCGAGCGTCGGCCCCGCCGCGCTTCGAGCGGGGGCAGGGGTCAGGTAGGTGGCAGCCCTGCGACCGCTGCTGCTGGTGGTCGCTTATGCGCGCTCGGCGGGGTTGTGCCCTGGAGCCCAGCCTCTCGGAAGAAGGAGAGGGGATGGCGCCTGGCGGGGGTGAGAAGCAGCAGGGGTCGTGGGGAGGCGAGGGTGGCCAGCTGGGGGCCACAGAGGCCGGGCGATCTGTCAGTCCCAGCCGCCAAGGCAGTCGTTAGAACGAGTCACGGGGTGACCCCCGGCTGAGGCAGGGAAGAGCACCTCGATAAGATAGTGGTCAAGTTTAAAGTCTAGGGGGGGAATTTGCATCATCTAGGAAGCAGGCGCATTTGAGAAAATTGTGGCTTAGAATTTTCCAGTAAAGTGCAGTAAACTGAATTGTGAGCTCCCTTACACCTCTTTGAGCCTGTGCTAATCGCCTAGCTATGCAAGTCATTTGGGCCCAGGAATTAGAATCTGCTAAATAAAATGCTTTCAGCACACATATAGACATCTTTGTATTACTGTGCTACCCTAGTTTTAAGGGCTTATGCATGCCAGAGTCATTACTAACCATGACATTTCCCTTGGATGGATCTGGAGTGGAAGGGTGCAGGCTTCTTGGACTTTAGAGTTGCTAGGCTCCGCCCAGCAATTCAGATTAGAGTCTGCACTGAGTAGGCTGGGAATGGTGGATGCCCTAGGACCCTTCCTGGTTCTTCCGGAAAAGACTGGAGGTGGAAAAAAATCCTAGCAGCCTTATAATTTGATCCTGAACCTAGAAAGTCTGTTTGACTTGACACTTTCAGAGGACTGTCTAAAATTTGAAAAGAGTGATCTAGACAGAAAAATATCTGTGCAGTTTAGATGAAGCTTTCTTAAAATTTTAAAGTTAAACGTAGATTTATCAACTCGGAACCAGCCCTCAAAACTTAACCCATCGAATCTTACTTAAGAGCTATCAGCCTGCAGGCCTAAGAAGTTTAGTTGATTCATTCAAACTAAAGGAGTAAAAGTTAACGTCTACTTCAACCCTTTGTTCTGTCTCCTATCAATGAAAATTTCTCAAGGAAAAAAGTTTGATTAGGCACCGATAGAGACTTTTCCTGAATGCTGGGGCCTCTTCAGCCGAGTCATTTTATACCCTTCCTTTCCTTCTCTTTCCCCATCTGTACAAAGAAGATAATAAAGCCTGAGGATTAAGTAACATGAGTGAAACAGCTTGAAGATAACTGCAAAGATTCAGCTATTCTCGGATGAAATGTGACCATATCCTCACAACACATTGCGCTTGGTGACAAGACTTGTTAAGCACATTGTGTTCCAGACGTGCTGAGGCAGATATATTTTTTTTAAAAAAAGACGCCAAAATATTACGTGTTAGATTGTTTCCTGAGGGCCTCAAATCCAGCACAGAGTCAGATTATAGAGTTGGGCTGTCCTAAAACCTGATGATCTTCTCTTTGGCCAAAGCTGATTATGACCTATGTTTTATAAAAATAAACATTTAAGTTCCTTCTATGTAGCATGCACCTAGAAATAAAAAGATGAGAAGACCCTGCGCCAGAATAGTGTGATTTTAATTTATTCCTCCTGCTTAAATTGGAGCGATAAACTGCGCGTGGTGGTGCACGCCTATAATCCCAGCTGCTTGAGCAGCTAAAGTGGGAGGATCGCTTGAGGAAACATATTGAGACACCCCCCCCTTATCTTTGGAAGCAATTCCAAAGCTTTTTCAAGTAGAATTTTTCTGTATCTAATGAAGGCCCAGAACCTGCCTTACTGGTTTAGCTTTTTTCATGACAAAATTTTTACAATGTGAGGCTTTCTGTGTCTTTGGTGATGATGGTATTAGCAGGCAGTGAAGGTACAGAGAAACTACACTATTCTTTAGTGATAGGAAACTACTTAGAACTGTGCCTCAGTACCAGCAGGCCTGCTGAATTATGTTTTAGTGATCCTTTTAATAAAACTTAATAAACATAGCTGATTCCTGCCATACCTAAGGATAAAAGGTATTTCCTTGGGAGACCTGTATTTGCTGGGTAGTAAATGAAAAAGGGAAAAATGCAAATACAGGGAGGATTTAGAGAAGAATTTCAGCTGTGTCTCGATGGAGGCAGAGTTCACCAGGCAGGTGGTGAACTTAGGCAGCACATGGGCGAGAAATTGCAGGTGGTTTGGTCAAGTTGGACTTGGGTAGAGAGCTGTTAGTGATAAGGTTCAGGAAGGATATTGTGAACTTTGAGCAGCAGGTGATAGCGAATCTTGAAATGATTTTGAGAAATTTTGTTTTTACTTTAGAGGAGTATTTCTAGCAAAATCATTTGAGTAATCCAAAATTGTTCTGAACATGGACAGTTCAAGTAGTATCTGAAAGCAGGTGCCTTACAGAGCAATTCAGCTTGAAAAAAATTTCATTAAAACCTTTAGAAATTTTAAGAAAATGGGAATAATCATACAACTGACTTCTTTTGAGTATCTTCCATTGTTAAGATGGGGGATAGAGGTTCAAAGGTAAGATACAGCTCTATTAGGAGAAGTAACAACAGTGATGCAGTGCAGAATCTGAGTGTAATGCGAAGGCTTGAAAATGTCAGGCTGTAGAAGTGTAGGATTCTGGGACGTATATTGTCTTTCAAGTAAACAAAAGTAATTTCTTGATAGAAATTAAATTAGAACCAGTTAAACAGTCAGAGCAGTCTTAACCAGAATTCTACATTTTCATTAGCTCTCGTGTCCGGTTTCCATCCCTACCTCCCTCATATTCTCCTAGCTGTGTAATATTGTTCATCTCTGAGGGGTGGTAACAATACCACCTGCTTTGTAGGGTTAGGATGATTAGATAAATGTTAACTTACTGAAGTTGCCTACAAAATACCTTGTACTTACTGTACACTTAATCGTTGTTTGTTTTGTTTTGATGTTTTGAGTCAGGATCTTGATATGCAGTTGAGGCTGACCTGGAAATCATTGATCCTCCTGCCTCAGCATCCTGAGTGCATAGATTACAGGAATGTGCCATCATACCCTAATAGTACTTCCATTTGATATAAAAATGCTATGATTGAGGACTGACCTAAGGACAGGATGGTGACTGATGACTCCTAAATCTCCTCCACTGTCTTTTGCTTTCCAGGAAAGGACTAGAGTTTATCTCTGTTTGAGTGTCTTGTGAGGATATCTCTAAACCCACTGAGTTCTGCAGTGAACTTATCTCCACGCACTCACTGGAACCCAGACTTACTAACTTTATTCCTATTCCTCTGTTGTATTTATCTAAATGACAGTATTATCTGTGTGGGACCAAAGACAGTTTATATGCTAGTTACCACGTACTGTTCAACTTCTAAAAGTATTCTGTCTGTCCATCACAGTATTCACTGGTTCAGTCAGCCCCTGCCCATCCATTTCACTATTTGTTTTTTCTTCGTGAAGTAATTTGTCTTCATATCATAAAAGAAGGAGGTGGTGATGTAGAGTAAGAATTATTTTGAAAAATTATTTTCATAATTCTTGGCATACAGTGTGCACCAAGAAAATGTTTTTGTGCCAGTGTTACTAAAAGTGGAACTTCTCCTGGAAACATTAGGTTTAGAGGAGTTTCACAAAATATTGTTCTAAAACAATCATAGGACTGAACAGGATTCTTAGATTATATGTGGTCTAATGAGTATAAGTATAACCCATGGTGGGTACCAGCCAGTGTGTATAATCTTTATACTCAGCGAGTCATCAGTGTGTCAATCTTTTGCTAGTTAATTGAAATCTCTTTGTCCAAAGTTTTGAAATAGCCCTGTAGGATCTAGAATATAGCGAGACAGCACCTGAGAAATAAATCATCATTAAGTATACCCACCATCAGGCTTGTTATTTTATTATGAGGAAGGAGCTTTGTATCAACCAATTAGGATACATGTTGAGGGTCAAGAGGAAGCCAGAGTGTTTGAGGCTTTTAGATCAAATACCTCAGTTTTTACTACTCCCTTCCTGGTTGCAACCCTAGGAAAAGTGCCTCATTACCACAGTTCTTCCATCAATAAAATGGTATATCCTTCGAAAGGCTGTGACAGCTGATGATCCACATCTGGCATGCAGTAGATACTCAGAATTCATCATGTTCCCTGCTGCTACTTTTATATAATGGTAGTATGCTTCTTAACTCATCATCCATGAATCCTTTGCAAATTGTGAATGCTTTCATAGATCCTCTGAAACCAGCCCGAATTGCCTGTGTTTGTACTCTTAAGGGGAGAGAGTCATTGTCTTTGGTGTCTGTGACCAAAGCAGGTTGACCCTCGAAATGGCAGAAGGCCTAGGACTCAAGGCTCTTGGTGCCTCCAGAGCCAGAATACCTGGGTAGAATTTTAAATTGTTTGAAATATTTGAGGTATAATACATATATTTTTAGAATTTTGTGTTAAAGAATTAACTTAGTTTAGGGCCGGGAGTTAGCTCAGTGGTTCCAGCACCTGTCTTGCAAGCCCAAGGACCCGGGTTCGATCCCCAGTAATCACATACCATACTGGGCGTGGAGACTCACACCCAGCAGCAATCAGTACCACAACCACAGTGCCGGGCGTGGTGGCTCACACCTGTAATCCCAGCACTCGGGAGGCAGAGGCAGGAGGATTGCTGTGATGTGAGTTGGAGGCTGAGCTCAGGGCCAGCTTGAACACAAAGTGAGACCCTGTATCAAAAA
>PVIR01001365.1:14701-79274 GCA_004026965.1 Petromus typicus | reverse complement strand
TTATCTATATTGCTATCAGAGTTTCTGATCACTGCATAATAATGTAGTTGAGATTATTGACTTTGCCATTTTGTAGTACTCTGAGGCTAGAGCGGTCAAGAGTAACATGCTCCTGGTTTTCTACCTTTTCCTTCTTCATTTGTAGGATTAATTTCTTCAGAATCTCACCATTCTTGCTGTGCATATTCTTGTTAACTTCCTTACTGCTCTGCACTTTCTTCTTACCACGATGCTTGCTCTGCATCCTCTTTTGGAGCCATGCTGGATTGAACAATTTGTACAGTACCATATATGATAAAAAGCACACCAAGAAAGCCTCACTGCAAGTGTGCTCACAGGTCCACCTATGGCCAAGATCTTCACTAGAGGAAGCCATGACACTGATCAGAGCAGGAAAGATAGCTGCATTCATGTTCATCATCCATTGCAGAGTTCAGGAATGGAACCAAAAGTTTGCCAAACACTTGTGTTCATAAACGGAATAGTTTGCAAACAAAAGTGTTTGTGAATTGAATTATTACAATATTCTCTCTTACCAGTGTGCCACAGCTTATTAGTTGGGTTGAGCATTGGAGTTGTTTGTAGGCTCATGGGCTGTACTGCCCTGATGTGCAGATTGCTACTGTGCATCTGCATTCCATTATCATACATCCACAAGAATGTCTTAGGTTTGAGGAGTAGACTTGCTAGTTGTAGACCATGTAAATAAGATGTATGAACGTTCACGTGACAGACTTTTTCTGAGAGGGTCCCTATCCTTCAAGGTTTGCTTGCACGCATTCCTTTGGAATGTTATTTTCACCTTCCTTCAGCACTCTGGGACACTTTTACATTACTTTGGGGCTCCTGTTTGTAAGATCCTTAGGTAAGAACTTTCGTACGTCTAAAGAATTCTGTTGTCTAACTGCATGTACAGATTTTTAGTTTATACTGAACTCTACAGAACACACTAGTGATTCTGAAACTTTATGAATTGGAATCACATGAAGATTCTGTTAATACTATTTTCAGAGTCCCTCCTGGAGAGTCTGGGGTAGAACATGACTCTTTTTTTTTTTCTTTAACAAGTTCCCAGGTGAATGTTGGTGTTACTTCAGTGACTGCACACCAAGAGCTATAGCCAGTGATCAAGTCTTGACTAAGTTGTTGAAAATAATTGTTAGATTTATGAGTTATGTTTGGGTTTTTAAAATAGTTTCTTTTATCTTAATAATCCCATTGTAAGACTATGATCAGCACTACTCACGCGTACATAGGAAGAATCTGAAATTGTGCCGTCTCTCACTAGTCTCATTCATCCATATCCCAAGTGACATTGCCACTGCCTTGAGCTGGCACTTATCAAAATGATATTGAAAGCCCTTTTAGGCTGCATTGTGGCCTAAGTGAAAAGGTTGTCTATCATAATCCTACAGCTGCATCCCTTACAGTAATAATATGTCATGGAACTTGCTTGGACTTTCATGTAGCAGATTTGATTGAGTTCATATCATGAATTAGTGATGACACCTCATATGAAGGTGGATTCCAAGCAGCATGATTACCTGCTGTCTGGAAGCAGAAATACACCTTATTTGCTGGAGGCATAGAAAGTAGAGTTTAAAAAGTACTCTTTTTTTTGAAGAGAATGTTACTAGTTATAAGCAAAAGTAAGTCCCTTTCCTTTCCCTTTGTCAAGCTGGATCAGTAATTGCGCTGGTGGTGCAGGGTCTGCCTCTGTGAGGTCTGTTGGCACTTTGAAGCTTTCTGCTTGCTTTCTTCTGGGGAAAGTCTGGTGTCTGTTTCTGTTCTGTCACACCAGTGGGCTAGTGGGAGAGACCAGAGAAGAACTGATGCCTAATCGGCCTCTTTAGTGAGCTCAAAGGAGAAAGGCTGCTCTCGGCCATGGCACAGTGCAGACTGCAGGGAAAGGTTAAGGCCTTCCGAGATTAAGTTGTTTACCTGAGCACGAACTAATGGATGCTGGAAGGCAAATGAAGCTTGCGTTACTTTGATTTTTTGTACAGGTATTTGCATGAATAGAGGTCAGATGAGCCATATGCTCATCTTTCTAGTACAGGCAAGAGCCCCCTGGCTGCTGGCATGTTAAGCTGCTTTGTGTCATTCATCCTGTTGCCTCCCAGGTCAGGGAGAACCTAAGTGGCTCTTGGGTGGAGAAAGCTCAGAGGAGTGGGATGGCGCCCCATGGGTGGCACCTGGGTCAGGAGAAACCTGAGACCAGAAGCAAAGGCCAGCCAGGTGGGTTGGCTACAGTTGGTACCCAAACAGGTACCTCAGAGGCTCAGGACAGCAGAAAGCCCCAGCAAGCTCGAAATGCCTGGGCCAGGCAAAGACTGAACAGGAACCCCCAATAGGGACCTGGAACAGGGGCCCACAGACACACTCCAGGAAAGGTCCAAAGGACAAAGACTTGAGTGGGAAAAGTTCACCTGATTGGAAGGTAAAGTAAGTCAAGCAATGGGGAGCTCTGTAGCAAAAGAAAGGCAAAAAGGAATGTGAGGAAAAGAGCCCAGGGCAAAAGAAAAGAATGAGTATGTGTGGAGAACTTTCAGAAAAGAAGAAAGTGAGCAGTAAGAAAAAGAAAAAGCAGCCAGGGTAAACAAGGGTAAGGAGAAAGCAAAAGAAAAATATGTACCTCGAAACCTGTAGAAGCTACTTCTTCCCAGGACCCCGACATGCACTCCCACCCAAGGTGCACCATGAGATCTGGGGGTCGGAGTACCCATCCTGCTGCCCCATGGTGGTGTGCACAGCCTGAGTCTGTGCTTTCTTAGTGGGAACAAGTGGCAACTTCTGAGGTACATGGAGGGCCACTTTGTTCCCAGCTAGTCAAGACAGGAAGTGCATTTGGTCTTCACAGGGTGAGGAGGCGCTGAGAGGATGCTAAGTTGAATGCTTCCTATTTTGAGGACCAGGGACCATTTGCCATGACACTGGCACAGTGCATGGGTGTGTGAAAAAGACAAAAACAGAAAACTTGTATTACTTATCTGTTGCTTCATAACAAGTTCTTCCAAAGATTAGCCACTTAACACAAGCATTTATGATCTCATCATTTCTGAGACAGGGATCTGGATGCCACCTAGCTCTGGCCTCTGGTTGGGGGGTCTGTCCCTAGTCTGCCATCAAGGTGTTGGCCAGGGCTGCTGGCTTTCAGTATGACCCAGGTGAGAAGCACTTTCCCATACACTCAGAGCTCCTGACCACCTGTGTTCCTGTCTCGTTAGACTTGCATCATGGCTTGGTTTCTGGAGAGAGGGATCTAAGTAGAAGCTACAGCCTTTTCCTAACCTAATCTTTGTGGGTCTAGGCCCTCAGGAATGAGTTCAAGAGAAATAGCCTGGGAAACAGCCTCAGAGGTCTGAACCTGGACTATCTTTCAACCTCTTCTTTTATTATGCAGTGGATACAAAGGTAGCAATGTAAAGAATATGAAGAACAACAAATTAGATGCAACCTTGAGCAGTTCCTAGAACAAGTTGTGCAGTACTTCCTGATAGCCCTTAAACCACAGCCTTTTAAAAACCTGTTTGCAAGACTCAGTAACATAAAACTCCCTGGTATGCCAGAGACATCTTGTGACTATGATAAGGAAACTGTTTACTTGGAGCTCTGCAGAACCACCCCTACGAAAACTGCTGAAGGTCACGTCTTTCCCTATAAATCTTCATGGTGAAATCCTGTTGCTTCTGCTGTATTTTGCTAGAAGCTAGTCAGGAAATCCACCCTTACTGAAGGGGAAGAGTAATCCAAGCCAGGGACTAATAACCAGGGCTGCTTTGGAATCTGTCAGCCCTGGAGCTCTCTGCACGATTGATGTGCAGTGTATTAAGAGCCTAAGTCTCTGGTGTAGAAAGAACTAGCCAAGAAACTGCATGAGGAAAAACGAACAGTTAAATTAATGAAAGCCTCAAATGTTTTTGCTAAAAACTCATTAATTTAGTTTACTGATGCATTAATATTTACTCTAAGAAGGGCCAGACATTTAGCTCAGGTGGTACCTTGGAAGCACAAGGGTTAAGGTGTCAGGATGGCCTTGTAGTTTACGGTGCTAGACTCAAGGAAGCACAAGGGCCCAAGTTCAGTCCCTGGTACCCAAAACAAAACAAAACAAATTTAAGATAGAAAAGTGTTTTATAAATAATAAACTAGCAAAGCAAAGATGAATTTTACAAGTGGGTCTCAATTCAAATAATAAGTTCTAGTACAAATGATCTGAATGAAACTATTTAAATTTCATTGTAAGCTTTTAAATAAGTTGGATGGAAATCTTTTTCATTGTATTTTTTTAAGTGTTATAGATAGATTGATTGGTTTGCATGGACGCGGTTAAAAGTTTGTTGATAGAATGAAAAGAACACAGAATTTTGAAAACTGGTATTATGTCCCGGATTCACTACCTGTTAGAAATGTGCTGGCCATCAGTCCTATTGATTTAAGCCCTAGTTTCCTGTTTTTGATATAGAAAAACAATATGAAATAAATTATTTTGAAATGCAAAATGATAGACTTATAAACAGTGTCTTCATTTTCCTTATGAAAAGGTGCAGTATTCAAATTCAACTGCTTCTCAGTTTTCTACCCAGATTCTAAACTAGAAAATTACTTACTAAATAATTCTGAAGCTCTGGGTAACATTTTCTCCAGTAAAGACCACAATATCCTTGCTTATTTTATATCTGAAGTATGTAATTTTGATACTTAGAAATTCATGGTAACAAATAGGAAAATAAAGTACAGTACTTCAAAATCATTTCTGCAGAAGTGGTCTGATGATTTTTATACTGAAACTGTTTTACTCCAATCAGTAATTAATAGTTTCTATTGTGAAGATGACATATTGGAATCTACATTGAGAAGTACCTGAAATGAGAAGTGAATTAAATGACTATTGCATGAAACCAGAAGTAATGAATGAAACTGTCTCTCTAATGTTGAGAGCAGAAGAAAGAATTGTTCTTTAGGGATTACTTTACAAGTTCTTCTCATTTGTGTTACTAGATTTCAAGATTGTTCCTCAACAGTCTTAAGTGAATGCAATGGCATTTACAAAGTATTTAAATTCTGTATTCAAGTTTTGCTCATAAAGTTCAGTCATAAATTTGACCTCTCTTGGAATCTGGGGCACTGCTCTAACCAGTGCTGCATACAGTCTTAGTCTCTAGATAATTTGAATCAGAACATGCCTTTTTCTTAAGGTCTCTGTTCCAATGTGACTACAGTAACAATGCTCGCATAAGCAAGTTCTGACCAGAGTTTCATGGATAGTCATGTCCACTATTAAATGTTTTGCTGTGACTTGATTGGACCTACAGTATGAACTCACATCCCAGTGCCTGGTTTGTAATGGAGTGTTTGTTGTTTTTGAAGCTTTAAAAAGTTGCAGTGGGCTTGTGGTGGTACCTACCAGGTTTATGCGAAGTGTAGCTGCATCTTTTGCTTTTCTTCTGCTTTTAAATTAAAACATTTTCCTAAAAAGTTCACAACTTTCAACAATGAAATTTTAGCTATGATTGATATAGAATGTAACACTTTGCTAGAATTACCCTCTTAATTTGGGGGTATATTTTGGTTAAGTGTTAAGTTTGCTTTCCTGAAAAAACTAGGTGGGTATTTTGTCACAAGTCTTACAGTATATAATTTGGTGCATAGCTGAGCAGAAGTGGACTCGTGGAAACAGCTTGTGTGAAATCATATACTGAAATCCTACACTGTTAGTGCTTCAAATGCAGATTTAGTTTTCACTGTGAACATTTAACTAGACCCAAATATTTTGCAGGCTTTTTTTTTTTTTTTTTTTTTTATGCAGGGGACAATTCAGTGTCTAAACCTGAAGGCACTAAAGAACTAAATTCGCAAAGTGTGACTGACTTAAATTACATTTTTGAAAAATGGATATGTAATAGACACATTTTGGCCTTTAGTCTCTGTATAAAAGGAGAAAACATATGTTGTACACTGTTGTCTTACAAATATCTTAACAAAAGAACAGAAAGGTCTTGGGAGAATGCCTGTGTGTTTCCTCTGGTCTTGTTCTTTCTCTCAAAGGTATTGATTACAAAGAATTAGCCCACTGTATCATCCAAATCTTTTAAGTATCTGTGTCCAACTTAAGAGTAATGGTACATTTTGTTACATGTTTTAGTATCCTGTCATTTATACTAAATGGCCCTATGAATAGCTGATGATGGTGACTGATATCATTATGTTTTTCTGATATGTGAAGCAATGTACTAAAATCTCCTAGGGTCACATAATCATCCAAGAAAACTTACAGAGTGGCACTGTAACTATTTACCAGTGAGGAAACTAGGGCTCAGAGATGTGAGATGATTTACCAGAAGCTGACCTACATTAGGTAGTTGGACTCATTGCCTCTTGCATTCTGTTTTACATGCATATATATTTCCAGGTCCAGAAGTAAAATTAATATGTTTTGTATTCAGCCTTTATGTTTCTCATCCCATTAATGAAAGCATCCACTCAAGTACAGCGAGAAGTGTAAAATATTTAGTGTCTGTACCAGAGAACAAGTAGAAAACTGGCAAGAAATCCGTGCCAGACAGGTAGCAACCTTCATGTGTGGAAAATGATGCTTAACATTGTCTGCTCTATTTTGTGCACTTCTCTGTGACCTACACATTGTTCTTGATTTCCTATCTCATCCACATTTTAATCCATCTGCGAATGCTGAAGGTTGTCTAGAACACACTCCTGATTCGCCACCTGTTTCTGCCTCCTCTGTTGGGACTGTAGTACAGCCCCTCTTGTCTTACCTGGTCTATCGCAGTAGCCTCAACTTCTCAGCACCGCCTAATCTGCATTACTCATAGCGAAGCCAGAGTCATCTTTCCTAATGCATAAAGGACGTTTTACTTTCCTGCCAAAAGCCATAGCCCTTCAACATTTCATTACAGTTCAGCAACATCCACCTTCCTACCTCTGTCCATGATTACTCTGCTCCAAACACAATGGCTTTCTTTATGTTTTCATGCTCAGCAAGCTCATTTCTATCTCGAATCTTTGTGCCTGCTCTTTTTTTTTGCTTAACATACGGTAGTCAGTGATTATATTGTGACAGACTTGGCATCATTTTAGGTCTCAGTTCAGGTACCACCATGTCATAATATCCTTTCCTGATTAATCCTAGGTGACCCTACTGAAGACTGTATTGTATTACAGTATGTTGGGTTTTTTTCCTTTGTAGTTCTTGTTGCTCTGTGTTAATTTATATCTTGCTTTCTACGCTCACCAGATTGTGAACTTCTTGAGAGCAAAACTTCTTTCTCTTGTTCCTAGAAAAATGTCTTGCACACAGTGGGAGCTCAGTGTAGTTTAATAAGTGGAAATGCTCATCGTATTGTGAATATTTTTCCATAATATTAAATATTCAGGACAAGAATTGTAAATACTTTTATCGTTAGTCCAAATCTGGCATAAAGAGACATTTTATTTGGCTTGCCTACATGGCATTATTGTTTCGAGCTGTAACTTATGCAGACATGCCTGGCTCAAGGACCAAGTTCCATTCCTATGACTGGGTCATTAAATGAATTGATTGCTAAATGAAGAATTGTATATGGTATGTACATGACAATATTCAGAACAAAGAAATGGTCAAAGGAAACTCCAACTTGATGTCTGCTTTTATTTAACTCTTACGTGCAGTACTATAATGTATAACAACATAAAACTACTATACTACAGCAAAAATTATAGCATCGTATGAACAAGGTGGGCAGTATGAAAAAGACATTGAGGCTCTATCAACAGTAAGGTAAGCTCCATATATCCCTCCTACTTCTCCTGGTCCCCATAGGGTAACATTTACAAACTGCGAAACTTTGCCTAAAAGCCCGGAATGCACAGGCCTTGCTTTCTCTCTGGACAGCAGTTTGCAGTAGCTGGAGAGCAGCTGTCCAAGAGCTGGCAGGTGGCCACCAGTCTCCTGCTGCTTTCTTCCCTTCTCCTTTCCTTACCCTGGAATCAGTTGACAGTTGCCACTTGCGATTTCAGTTGAATAGTTTTTTTAAGACAGAGAGATATTTATCTCTTCTTTTGTCTCTATTAAATTGTAGAACTATGAATGCTAGATGGAAATAGTTATATGTCTTATACTTTGTCTCCTTCATGTATATTTCTGGCCTTTTGGGTATCTCTACTCTTTCATAGTTCTGTTTAAATACTTGTTGCACCCTAAGTCTCCACAGTTTTATATAAAATCCATTCATTGTTGTACTGTATAAATGTATCACAGATGTACATGTTTCCACTTTTTTCTCTTGTAAAGAACAACTTGTAGAGGACCCTTTCGTTGTTAAGACTTGCACATATTGGGGCCGGGGAGTTAGCTCAGTGGTTCTGGTGCCTGTCTTGCAAGCGCAAGGGCCCGGGTTCAATTCCCCGGTAACCACATACAATACTGGGTGTGGAGACTCACCCCAGCAACAATCATTACCACATACCACAGTGCCGGGCATGGTGGCTCACGCCTGTAATCCCAGCACTCAGGAGGCAGAGGCAGGAGGATTGCTGTGATGTGAGTTTGAGGCTGAGCTCAGGGCCAGCCTGAACCATAAAAGTGAGACCCTGTCTCAAAAAAAAAAAAAAAAAAAAAAAGACACATATTACCAAAAGTGCTTGGTAATATTAATTGATGTTATCTGAATAGCAGTGTGTGAGAATATTCATTTCCCTACATTTGGGAATGCAGCTATTTAAATGAAAAGCTTTGCTAATATATTTTGGAGAGAAAAACTGCTGGGCCAGAACTGTCACTTTCCTGTCTAGGTAAACGAGAATTGTACTTTGTTTTAATGCCAGCATACCTAACTCACAAGCCACTGGCGTATGCAGCCCTGGACACTTAGTAATGTGTTCCCTCAAGATTATAAACTCTTAACATTACGTGATGTTTAAAGCTGTTTTTCGTGACTTGATTGTGCATTGCTGCACTGCCTGCTGCACTGATGGCCCTGAAGCGCTGTATAGGAAGGGTGTAGTGCTGCCACTGTCCCTGTAACCCCTGCCTGCCTCGGGTGTGAACTGTACCTGTGCAGCTGGGCATGTACACACAGGGATCACCAGTAGCAGGATTTCATCCTCTGTACATGTGTGCATGCTGAGAAGATAGGTGTTTACTGTCATTAACAGACATGTTTCTTGTTTAATTAGTTGACTTAGTTTTGTTGTGTTATTTCACTTCAAAGTTACAAGAAAAAGTATAAAAATATTTTGTCACCGATGTTCATTAATTGTAGTGTATGTTTTACGTGTGGCTCAGGACAGTTCCTCCTCATGTAGTGCAGGCAGTCCAGGAAAACCAAAGGGTTGGACACCAGTGTACTGAAGGATGTAACACAGAAATACTTAGTGCGTGTACCTTCCATTGTTGTCGTGAGTGAGATCGGGTACCACACTGTCTTACGTATGAAGTAATGTGAACCCCTGATAGAATGGGGGAAGCCTTTAAGCTTGATCCTTATGTATTTTATACCTATCCATGTAGTAGAATTCTTGAACTTTGCTATATGCCAAATCTGCATGGGAATAAATATTGGAAAAATCCTCCTATTTTGAAACACATACACCAAATTCTCACACATTGGTTTCTTATTTGCTTGTGTTTAGATGCAGTTATTCTGTCATTTGCTTTTAAGGAGATGCCTACATAGAAGAGTGACAGCAGCTGCCTACATGTCTCAGTGCTGAACTAGTTCCTCAGGTACCCTGGCTCGGGAGCTTGCTATGGGAGATTGGATGACGGTTACAGATCCAGGTCTGTGTGCAGGTAATGAAGTCTGAAATAACTGGAAACCTCAGTAGTAGCTGTAAAGGTGAATTTCTCAGTGAAAGTATGAAACAGTGCAAATATTGAAGATAGGACTAAAGAAAGACAAATGGTTAGGCAATACCTAATTTTGATCCTAGGTGAAGTTACTAGAGGAGCTAAGAATGTGCCATGATTAGTGTGATTCAGTACTATGAATGGATTAATAGATTGCTTGATTATTTACAAGTTTTGAGGAAAATTTTTATACACTTGAGATATATTCAGTGGCCTCTTCAGTGTTTGTCTGATTTATTCCTTTAATCATAGGATCTTTAAATAATACACACACAAAAAATATGTTTTTTCTACTACATTTATAAACCTAAATCGGTAGAAGTTAAGGTGTCTTGGAACCTAACATGGCTACTAAGAAGACCACTTTAGTTGTTTCTTTTGGGGGAAAACGTGTATCTTTCTTTTAAAAATGGCTTTGTCCTAATTTGAAAAAAAGAAGAAAAAAATATATATATATTAAATTTATTTGATATGTAAAATCTTTTATAATAGATTATTAATTTCATGTGCATTTTTATAAATTATGAATACTTTTCATTTTTTTCAGAAAGCAAAAATATCTCTCAATATACCTCAGAAACAAAGATGTCTCCATCAAGTTTATACTTACAACAAGTGCTATGCTCATCAATACCTTTATCAAAAAATGTACACAGTTTTTTCAGTGCCTTCTGCACAGAAGAGAATATTGAACAGAGTATTTCATATCTTGATCAGGTAACTTTTTAAAAAGCAGTGGTAAAAGTCATGTTGCAAAGTAGAAAGTATCATACCAAGATTTTATCGGTTACACAGAAGGATAATATGCAGTAGACTGAGACGGTTGGTTTCAGAAAACCTCAGTGATCTAATACAAGGTTGCATGTTCTGTTTGGAGCAAGTTGGCCTTCCCATTATTCCAAGCCTTTCTACAAAAGAAGAGTCTAAAAAAGCTTAGTTTTTAAAGGTTTTTTTGTTCTTTGGGATAGTATTTTCTTAGCAGTCTTGGGCAAGTTTTCTATTTCTCTCAGGAAAGATTCTTATGTATTGTTCCTTTACAGACTGTCATTACCAACTTTTAAAAAAATTAACGTATTTAAATTTTTAATTAACAAGTAAACTTGCATATATTATGTATGACATGTTTTGAAATCCATATACATTGTGGGATGACTCAGGTGAGCTCGTTATACAAATATGCATACTTCATACTTGAAATCTATTGATTCCTAGCAGTTTTAAACAATAGTCTGCATTGTTATTTGTGATTATCACTGAGTTACACAGAAGCTCTTTTGAACTTACTCTTCCTGTCAATTGAAATTTTGTATCCTTTGACCAATATCTTCCCAAGGATGACCAACTTTAAAAAAAATTTTTCTCCTACTAGGAATTGACAACCTTTGGGTTTCCTTCATTATATGAAGAACCCAAAAGTAAAGAAGCAAAGAGAGAGTTAAATATCGTTGCTGTTTTAAATTGTATGAATGAGCTACTTGTACTTCAGCGGAAGAACCTTCTAGCTCAAGAGAGTGTGGAAACACAGAATCTGAAGCTGGGAAGTGACATGGACCATCTGCAGAACTGCTATGCAAAAGTTAAGGTAGACGCTTCCAATTTCCTATCAATTGTATTTGCATTGGAGCATTGTGGAACTCAGTGCTACAAGTATTCATTGACTATTAAATAAAATCTTTTTAAAAATAAAACTGCTTAGTAGAAGTCAACTTAAAAATCTGTACATATCAGATATCTGTATTGAAGGCCTTGATGTTATAGACTGCTTAGTGATTTGCTGAATCCATTGAAAATTGATTAGGAAATATTTATATCCAGAGGAAAATAAAATAATGATTCTCTTACATCCTTCTATCTTGCTTAAGAATATTTTTCTTACAATTAAGTGATGCACCCCTTCCTATGACTTTTAAGCCAAATTTCAATAGTGAAAACAGGATAGAGAAGACTGTTAGTCCCTAGAGTTCTGAAAAAAACTATGAAAAAGTGCATTATTTAACTGTTGTCTGAAAAAAAGGTAATACTGGTGCAGAATCACTGAGCTGGTATGTTCAGATATAGAACATTTGCTGTTTTCTTTTTCTTCCTTTTACAAAGACTTTTATATGTATATTTTTTTTTCTATAAAAACATCTCAGAAAGAGAGAAGCTAGTTGTTTGAAATTTCTTTTTAAAATTCTTGTTTGGTAAGACTTTTTATTGTGATTGTATAGTATTATGGATATAACACAGTCCAAATCTGATTTTTTCCTAATGCTAATATATATTGGCTCTCTTTATTTGTGAGAATCAAAGCTTTTGTTATTTACATAATCTAAGGAAATCAGCTTCCTTTCAGTTTTCATCTGTTGCTCCACACCTCTTTCCTCTTTCTTGCTTTATATCCTTTCCTCTCCCTACCTCCCTAACAATAAAAAAAGCAAATTGGGGGTTTTGAACACTGATTTTCATGAGAGAATCAATATGACCTCTTATGTAATGTTTGGAAGTCCACTAGGGAGTGTGACATAAAATAGTAGTGGTATAGAGTCACTCTGTGTGAATACTATAAATATTAGGCTGTGGTGTGGAGATGCACTGTAGCTGCTCAGTGGCACTCGCCCCTCCAGTCTGTTGCTGCCTGGTGCTACTTATGTTGTTTTCTTAGTTCATATACAGTGACAACAATATGTTTTCTCTTTAACAGTGATTTAGGTTTTTGTACATCCTGTAAGCCTCAGGAATAGAGATTATCCTATTACATGTCCTGGCTGATGGGGGCCCTGGTAGGCCGGGGATGGTGGTGGTGAGAGAGACTTAGTACCTTCTATGGTTATAAAAGGCTGTGATTATGGACCCTGCATTCATCCAAACCAGGGACACCGGTGGAGGGTCCAGCGATGGATGAGGTTGTAAACCTGGAAGATAGTATTTTTACTCCTGTGCACCCTTCACCAGTGCTTATAAATACCTAGAGAGAGGTCATTGCATGATGTGATAAGCCGGGACCATGCTGAGCACTTTTCTTTACAGAGTGGGCTTTTTATTAGGACTACTCAGAACATAAACATTTTTTTCAGGAAATCTTCTAATTCGGGACTTAACCCAGACCAGAATCTCTTTGTGGCTCATCTCTGGACAGAAATGTGTATTGACTGTGCGAAGTCACTGATCCAGCCTTGAAAGTTCCTAGATGTAGCATATGAATCATGCAACTCAATAAATACTGAGCATTTATGTTGTAGGAACTGAGTTTCAAAGAGGAATGAAACCTGCACACGAGGAGATTGCAATCTAGGGGAACGAGAGAGACACAATGAACTGTAATTATTTGCTTCATTAGTAGTAGGAGAGAGAAAGTCTCACAGAAAAGTAATTCTTCATCTGTGATTTGAATAATACATGGAAATTTACAAGCACTTGGAAAAGGCATTCAGGCAGAGTGTTTAACCTCAGTACAAGGAGGGGAGATGAGAAAATATTGCCCATCCAGAGAGCTGCACGTAGCTCTCTAGGGCCTGGAATGTGTGAAGTATGAAGAACGGTAAGAAGTGAGCTGGGCCTTTGGTTCACATAATGTAAGTACCCAGTACAGAGACTGAGAGGTACTGAGGAGGTGTGACCAGGAAGAATACAAGAGGCATATAACTCTGTGGTGGAGGAGGGAGGTCCACTTTTGGTGGAGCTGTAGGGTCTCAAAGCCTGGGAACAGGACGGCTGTGAGCAGACCATTGCAGAGGTTGTGGACTTGAATAAAATGGAGCCATGGGGAGTGTTCCCACCTCCTGCAGATTTGGCTGCAAGCCATGTCTGACTCTTTTTTTTTTTTTTTTTTTTTTTGAGATAGGGTCTCACTTTGTAGTTCAGGCTGGCCCTGAGCTCAGCCTCCAACTCACATCACAGCAATCCTTCTGCCTCCTGAGTGCTGGGATTACAGGTGTGAGCCACCATGCCCAGCACTATGGTATGTGGTACTGATTGCTGCTGGGCGTGAGTCTCCATGCCCAGAATAGGTATGTGGTTACTGGGGATCGAACCTGGGCCCTTGCGCTTGCAAGACAGGCGCCGGAACCACTGAGCTAAGTCCCCGGCCTGTCTGACTCTTTTCTTAAAGTCAAATGCACTCTCGAGAGAGGGATGATGTTGCAGTTGTATGATAGCTGAGGAGGTCTTCAAGAGTGTTGCAGAAGTATTAACAAGGGCCAGGGATATAGCTCAGTGGTTCTGGCGCCTGTCTTGCAAGCGCAAGGACCTGGGTTCGATCCCTGGTAACCACATAACAATACTGGGCGTGGAGACTCACCCCTGCAGCAGTCAGTAGCACATACCACAGTGCCGGGCATGGTGGCTCATGCCTGTAATCCCAGCACTTGGGAGGCAGAGGCAGGAGGATTGCTGTGATGTGAGTTGGAGGCTGAGCTCAGGGCCAGCCTGAACCACAAAGTGAGACCCTGTCTCAAAAAACCTTAAAAAAAAGAAGTATTAACGAGTCTTGAGACTGTGATATTCAGTAAGTCAGACACACAAGATAACATCACACGTTTTCCCTTATATGAGAAGCATAAATTGTAAGTAAAGAGCAAAGTAAAGCATAGTGGGAAATAAGGAGCTAGATCTTTCTCAAATGGAAAAAGGATCAAAAATGTGGGATGGGGAAGAGAGGGAAGGGAAGGAAGATGAAGGAGGAACAAAGATGTGTCATGTACATGCACCAACTCCCCACAAAGAATGTAAACATGTACTGCAAACATGCATTAGTACAAAAATGCTTTTAAAAGATATTTTAAGAATATTCAGCCGGGCGTGGTGGCTCACACATGTAATCCCAGCCCTTGGGAGGCAGAGGCAGGAGGACTGCTGTGATGTGAGTTGGAGGCTGAGCTCAGGGCCAGCCTGAACCACAACGCGAGACCCTGTCTCAAAAAACCTAAAAAAAAAAAAAAGAAATATTCAGTGGCAGATTATGAAATAAGGGGCCAGGCTTTCAGAGGAATCATTTGGAAAATCTTACATATAAAGTTTGGTACTTAAAAGATATAAAAATGATACATTAATTTTACAGTAAGCTCTGTAGTAACTGCTTAAACTTTTTGCATGCCATTTAATTTTGATTTGAGCTAACTGGTATGTATAACATCTTGTTACTGGTCTTCTGAGAATTTAATCGTTGCAAATTCTCTCTTCATTTTAATCGGAATGGCATATGGATCTTTCAGGAACAACTGGAGGCCTCCAGGCGGGAAATCATTGGGCTTCAGGAGAGAGACAGACAGTTACAATGCAAGAACAGGAGTTTGCATCAGCTGCTGAAGAATGAGAAAGATGAGGTGAGTTGTTTTATTGCACATAAAGTTTAAGTGAATTTGTGTGGGGTTTTTTTTGTGGTGAGAATCACTTTAAAAAAAACAGGTGTCATTCATCATGTGTCTGATTGGTTTGGTGGACCTCTGAGTACAATCCTGTGTCACATGTCACCGAGAAACAACGAGTCTTCTTTACCACAGCCCTCTGTTCTCCCAGCCCCCACTGGAGGATCATTTTAGCTCCCTTGTGCACCGTCTGTCCCTGTTGAACATGGTCATGTACTTATCTTGGGCACAAAGGTGCTTTAAATGCAGATTTTTGATTCTCTGCTGTCCTGATACATGGTACCTGCCACGCCGCTCTGGTCGTTTTGTTTTGTGGTTGCAAGGATTGAACTCAAGACCTTGCCCAGCTAATAGGGACACAGTCTGCCCCTCATCTGTGTCTCCAGCCCAATCTGCCACTTCTTTCACTGCACAGTGACATTGTTCCTCCAGGCCAGCAGTTACTGACCCAAAGAGCACAGAAGTAATTTGTTTTAAAATCTCATTTCTGGAGCAAAGATGCTAACTTGTTTTAATGGTTACTTAGTGAAGTTCTAATTTCTCATTTGGTGGCAACTTGAAATTATGACATCTTTTGGCAGAATTCTAACTTTTCTTTGGTAGTTATGTGGAACTAAAGAGCTGATACACTGGAAAATATTTTGTAATTATCTTAATAGGAGACTGTTGTTTTTATTTCTGTGTAATATCCCCTGTCCCTGTAATAACTCTAAAAATATACTTACTTTCATTGTTTTGTATGTTTTAACTAAAAGACAGTTAGGGGATTGTATTTTTTTAAAAAAACCTTTGGAGTAATTCAATCAGATTTATTCTACCATATTTGATTATGTAGTAGTATATTTACTACTTTAAAAATAGTAATAAAAGAATAAAAAGTGAATAATTCATATCTTAATTAAAACATAAAGTTCCTTATACAGATTTCTTGAAGTTATTTCATAGTACATTTTTACTTGATCTGTTGATTACATTTCAATATAGTTCAATATAATTGGTTTGACTGCAGTACATCTTTGAGAAGGACTAAATCAGTCTTATTCATTTCTAGCAGGGATTGAGAATGGCTGTGTAGGATAAAATGTTCTTGCTATCAAGAGCTGTCTATGGGGCCATAGTAGATAGAAAGTTTGACAACAGTATATAACACATAAGTAGACACTGAACATATGTTAATCAGAGAGAAATGACCCTGGGTGTCTACTGCCGGGTGATACACTTTGTCATTAGTTCCTAATACACTAAAGAAAGTGATTGTGAGATGCCAATGTGTGGAGGTCACTAACAGTGAACCATGAACCCTGTTTATTTCAGATAAAGTTTAATCATTTTAATACTTCTAGAAGAGTTTTCTTAAAGTAATAGTATTAGAAATTTAGACTTTAGGATTAAATTAATTAAATTCTAAATTTAGAATTAAAATTAGAAATTTTAGAATTAAAAATACTTAATGATTCATATATTATTTTTAAAAGTAGTTTCCATTGAAGGAAGAATTACCCTAGAATTTTTAAACTATTATATAGGAAGATGACTTTGTGAATTTTAACTGTACTATCCTCATTTGAAAGAAATTTTTTTTTCCAGGTGCAAAAATTACAAAATATCATTGCAAGTCGAGCTACTCAGTATAATCATGATATGAAAAGAAAAGAGCGTGAATATAATAAATTAAAAGAACGTTTACATCAACTTGTTATGAACAAAAAGGATAAAAAAATAGGTAAGCAACTGGCAAAGATACAGCTAAGAGAATAAATAATATGCTCACAACTAAGTGTAAATATATTGTGCCCAGCAGTGTAATTTTGTGCTTTCTACAGTGATTTTAGATGGTGTGTGTCTGTCACTAGAAATTTCGACAGTGAAAACTAAGTCATTTAGGAACAAGTATAGATTGATCCATAGAGAAAAACTAAGGCAGAGGACACTCCGATTGTCCATGCAAATATTAAGAATCAATGTGTTTCTTAATAGGAAAAGATTTTAGAGTTGAGGTCATAAAATTGTTTATCTGAACAACTCGTGCAGGTGAGTTTGAGTTCTCTTTTCAGTGTGTTTTTGGGGCTTGGGATTTAGCTCAGTGGCCTGGTGTCTGCCTCCATGTGTGTTTTGAAATAGGTAGTTAGGAGTGAACTGTGAAAGTATGTTGGTGTCCAGTGTATATTTTTTTGCAGTATTATTCTTTTGAAAACTTTAATATACAACTATTCATGCAGTTAGAGACTTGAAATTATATTATAGAAACTTGAAATTAGGCTTTTTGGTTCCATATCTCGGCCTACCTACTAGATTGACTTACACTAGGTTCCTATAAGATGTAGAGTGTTTTAGACTTTTAAACACATGTGGTAAGAGTTTGTTTTGTGTGTTCACATTTGCAGCCATGGAGGTTTTAAACTATGTGGGCAGAGCGGATGGAAAACGGGGCTCATGGAGGACTGGTAAAACGGAAGCCAGGTAGAGTGTACAACACTGAGCCAGTATCAGACTTGCTTTGTCCACTACATTTCTGTGATGATAGTTTCTTTCTCAGGAACGAAGATGAAATGTATAAAATTCTCTTGAATGATTATGAATACCGTCAGAAACAAATCCTAATGGAGAATGCTGAACTTAAGAAGGTTCTGCAGCAAATGAAAAAGGAAATGATTTCTCTTCTTTCTCCCCAAAAAAAGAAACCACGCGAAAGAGCAGATGAGAGTACAGGAACTGTAAGTAGTCTCTCCTCTTAAGGCAGAATTCAGATCACTGAGTGAACAGTTGAGGCGTGGGTGGGTGTGTGCAGTGAGCGCACTGTGGGTGTTTTGAGCAGGATACTCACTGCTATGCTGTTTCTGGTCACCTGAACAACAAAATCCAGATGCACCATGGGAAACAATGGAGGTAGCCATCAAAGGACTTAATCCATGCTAAACAAGCACTGTGATGAATACTTTATAAGCATCGTCTCACTTCATATTGTTTCTTGTATGACAAATTACTTCAAATGTTATAGTAACCTGATTTGCAGAGAGTGTAATGACCCCCCATTGGTAGATGAGGACACAGGCAGAGTCATCATCTAGCCTCAGGTGACGGCCAGCAGATCCGGTGGAATTCTGCTGATGCAGAATCAGGTCTGCCTGTAGCGCTCACACTCATAACCATGCTACCAAATTACCCTTCACTTGTTTAAGTATCATGTGTTCTGCTTTTCAGAGAGTGAATTTTTTTGTTAACTTTAGGAACCATATAATGATTCAGTCCTCTTTATTTATTGAGTGTTCCTGGGAAGAAAGCTAAAAAGATTTTGACTTTTTCCTTCAAGAAGCTCTCTGTGGGAGAGACTGAGGTGGAGAGATGACTGCTTGGATTTTTCCTGTAGTTGGGTGGTGCAGTAGGAAAAAGAGAATTTATGGAGATTAAGATCAAAGAAGACATAGAGAAAGTGACACTTAGGCTGGTTCCTAATAAATTCAGTGAACATTTCTGAGGTTAAAGAGACGAAAGCATTGGAAGCAGGGAGAACAACTGAAAAGTCTGAAAATTAGATCATGGTGAAAAGTTCTTTTTATTTTGTTGACTTTTTTCATATATGTTTAAATTCTGGGTCCCAACAAGTTCACATTTTTGATTAAAATATGTACCTTTATTGTTTGTTTGGTACCAGGGATCAAACTCCGAATCTTGCACTTTTGAGGCAGGTGCCAGAACCACTGAGCTAAAACCCCAGCCTAGTGATTAAGATATAAAAGTAATAATAACAGAAAATGCTTATCATCAGTTTGTTTTTTAAACCTATGTTTGAGAATTAATTCATTCTGAAGGATTATAGCTGGGCTTGATGGCACATGCCTGTAATTCCAGCAGTTGGGAGGCAAAGGCAGGAGGATTGCTATGAGTTCGAGGGTTGCGTGGGCCAAATAGTGAGTTTAGGGCTAGCCTGAACTACAAAGGCAGTCTCTGTCTAAAAAAAAAAAAAAAAAAAAAATTAAAAAAACTTTGTATTGTTTTATAGGATTACATAGCAGACCAAATGGTAACCTATTCCCCTCTTTTAACAAATTCATACACGGCTGTTGGGAGAAAGGAACCCTTCTCCACTATTGGTGAAGATGTAGACTGGTACAGCTACTGTGGAGATGAGTGTGGAGATTCCTAAGAGAACTATGATTAGAGGTTCCATTTGACCCTGCTGTTCCCCTGCTGGGTATATTCATGAAAGAATTAAAGCATCAATCCACAGGAACATATGTGCACCCATTTTATAGTGGCACAGTTGGTAATAGTTAAATCTTGGAAACAGCCCCAAAGCCCATCAGTTGGTGACTGGATAGAGATGTGTTTTTCTGTAAAATGGGGTATTAACCATAAAGAATGATAAACTAAAGACATTTATAGCTAAATGGATGTCCCTTGAGTCCATACTCATAAATGAAATAAATAGAACACAGATATGTAAATCCCTATCATTTCTGTAGTGTAAGAAACCAAAGGTATAAACGAGGTCCAAAATGTATGGTAGATATTGTGTAATAGAAAGAAAATGTTCAAAGGAAAAGGGAAACTGAAGGAGGTCAAGGGAAAGTAAAGAAGGGAAAGAAAAAATTTGATGGTAAAAAGGAAAAAGGGCTAAGGAATGGGAAAAATAAGAATGAAGGTGTTTCATGTACAGGTACAAGTTGTCAATGATGAATGTGATCATAATACATACCTAACATAATACCCATAAGCTCAATAAAGGGAAAAAAAAGTTGTTTTGAGTTGAACATGGTGATGTATACCTGTAATCTCTGCATTCTGGGGGGCCAAGGCAGGGGCATCAGTTCAAGCCCAGTCAGGCAGGTCATTGACTTAGCGCAGCCTGTCTCAGAATAAAAAAATAAAAAGAACTGAGGGTGTACCTCAGTACAGAGGTCCTGTATTCAGTCTCCAGTGGTACATACAAAAAGTTTCAAAGGTGTTATCTCCTTTATCCACTGGGATTACCTACATTCCCAGACTCCCAGTGGCTGCCTAAATAGACATTAGTCCTGAACCCTATGCTGTTTAAAACCTTACTTAACTTTGTTTTTCCATACATATATACTGTGAGAAAGTGTAACTTACATATTAATCACAGTAAGGGATTAATAGCAGTAACTAAGAACAAAATACAGCAGATACAATGATGTAATAAAAGTCATGTTTGTTTCACTCCTCAAAATCTTTTCTGTACTGTATTTTTGGATCTTGGATTGAGGAAAATAACTGAGGTCGAAACTTCTACTCTCTCCAGTCTGAGGCTTGTTTGACCTTTTATATTAACCTTTTCTCTGGGTTATCATGTCTAGTCAGTTGTTAACTTTCATTAATACCTCTTTAAGATTAGTATGACTGGGGCCTGGGCTCTAGCTCAGTGGTTCTGGCGTCTCCCTCACAAGGCCCGGAGTTCAGTTCCTGGTACAAAAAAAAAAAAAAAAGATTAACATAATTTACATTGCTTGGGGGGAGACTTCTTTAGTTTTTATTAGTCCATCCTTTACTAACCTTTTATTGCCATTTTGGGCAATAGTAAAGGTTTCTCTTGTATGATCAGTCACCTCTGTAATTCTGCTGTGAGTATAGCCTCTATAATTCTTCATAATTCAGATATTCAAGTTTGGAGAAATTATCTGTTAAATGTGTTTTCTGTTTTTATATATCCATTTTTCTAGCTAGTTTTTCTCTTAAAATTTAATTCAACTATTCCTTTCTTTGAAGGAAGAATTTGGAGCGTTATAGCCAAGGGGATAAGATGTAACCTTGGGTTGCCAAGATAGCATCCGTGTTTCATTCATCTTTTCCTTGCCAATGTATAGCCAAAATGTAGACTCAAATTCCAGTTCCATGAATGTTTTATTTTCAGCTTATGGTGATAGATTTTTATTCAGTGTGGAAAGCATGAGATAATTTTTGGTAGTTTTTTAAAAATAGATTAGTTGTACAAGTTGAGCATCCCTAAAGTGAATATTTAAAATCTAAAATGCTATAAAAACTTAAAACTTTCTGAGTACCAACGTGATGCTACAAGTAGAAAATACCACATCTGACCTTGTATGACAAATTACAGTCAAAACACAGACAAAAATATATAAAATTATCTTCAGGCTAGTCAGATATGGTAGCGCACACCTCCCAACACCTAAGAGGCTGAGGCAGAAAGATTGCCACAAGTTCAAGGCCAGCCTGGGCTACATAATGGGTTCATATTGAGCCTGAACTGTATAGCAAGACCCTGTCTCAAAAAAACAAAATTAAGGGCCGAGGATTTAGCTCAGTGGTTCCGGTGCCTGTCTTGCAAGCGCTAGGGCCCGGGTTCCATCCCCGGTAACCACACATCATACTGGGCGTGGAGACTCAGGCCCAGCAGCAATCAGTACCACATACCACAGTGAGTACCACATACCACAATGCCAGGCGTGGTGTCACATGCCTGTAATCCCAGCACTCGGGAGGCAGAGGCAGGAGGGTTGCTGTGATGTGAGTTGGAGGCTGAGCTCAGGGCCAGCCTGAACTACAAAGCGAGACCCTGTCTTAAAAAAAAAAGGGCCGGGGATATAGCTCAGTGGTTCTGACGCCTGTCTTGCAAGCTCAAGGGCCCACGTTCAATTCCCCGGTAACCACATAACGGTACTGGGCGTGGAGACTTACCCCAGCAGCAACCTGTACCACACACCATAGTGCCAGGTGTGGTGGCTCACGCCTGTAATCCCAGCACTTGGGAGGCAGAGGCAGGAGGATTGCTGTGATGTGAGTTTGAGGCTGAGCTCAGGGCCAGCCTGAACCACAAAGCAAGATCCTGTCTCAAAAAAAAAAAAAAGAAAAGAAAAATTACCATCAGGTTGTAAGTATAAGATATATATGAAACATAATTGATTCCTATGTTTTGGATTGTGTCCTATCACTAAGCTATCTCACTATAAATATGCAAATATTGCCAAATCTGAAACACTTCAGGCCCAAGCTTTTCAGATAAGGAATATTCAGCCTGTGTTCTGATAGGCTTTGGATATATGGAAGAGAATACGTGATTCCCTGTGAGGGTTACTGGAAAGTATCCCCCAATGTGGGTTTGTGAGGACCGAGAGGCCACAGTGACCCGCATGCTGAATGCTCCCTGCCCGTTTGCCTTGAGGGCCTTGTCTTTTGCTGGTTCATTGCCGACTCAGACAGTTGATCCGGTTGCTCTGTCATCCTGCTGCATCTGCTTGTGGGCACAGCCTGTTTAGCCCTCCTCTCTCTTATCTGCGATTTTCCCCCAACAAGAACTTTTTTGTTCAAATTAGTAAAGTTTATCTGCCTCCCTGGATATTCAGAATAAGTTAGGATTGTTTTATTTAGATGCACATTGTTAGAACATGTGCCTTTCAGGCATATTTCTCCATACTCTTTATCCTGCTTTGATTCTGTCTACTAATGTCTCAATAAAAGTTGACATACTTTCCTGTGATTTCATGTCTGTACAATAGAAAAAAGGATCATTAGTTGTCTAGAAATAATATGACAAAAATAGGATTAGTAGTTGCTTTTACTTTTGAGATTATTCCAGAGTTTTATTCATTGAAGAATCATCAAGAGCTTAATCTACATCCAAGTCTTAGTTTGACCTTTTGGCTTCATAACACAGAACTACTACTTCTGAGTCTGTCTTAGTCACCTTTTTTTTTTTTCCCTTGGTACCAGGGATCAAACTTGGGACCTTGCACTTGCAAGACATATGCCGGAACCATTGAGCTAAATCCCTGGCCCTTAAGTCACTTTCTTATTGCTGGGGTACAGGTCCCAGTGCCCACCACATAGAAGTTTATTTCAGCTCACATTTTTAGTCTATAGCTGGCCAGCTCAAAGGCAGGCATGGTGGAAGGGTCTTTTGGAGGGCAGCTGCTCACTTCACGGTGTCCCAAAAACAGAGGACAGGGGAGCTGGGGAGGCAGACATGCCTTCCAAGCCACAGCCTTAGTGATCTGCCCCTGCCAGACAGGGCCCAGCTCCTTACACAAAGCCATAGCATCTATGGTCCAGTTCGCTTCCAAAAGCCCCACCTGTGAGCACATGAAGCTCTTGGGGGACATCAAGATAAACCATAATAGTCTGATCTAGCATTAGGCAGATAATGCATATCACAAATAGCTCTTTGTCACTACTGGGGTTCAAATTGAGGTTTGAAGAAATCCATACAGAAATGATTTTGATAGGACTGATAGTGTAATGATGCCCCTCTGAGTGTAAAGCCATTTTAACATCCGAGTTTTTACTTTTTCTCTCTCTTCATTTGTAGGTTATCTCTGATGTTGAGGAAGATGCCGGGGAGCTGGCTAGAGAGAGTATGTGGGACCTTTCCTGTGAAACTGTAAGAGAACAACTTACAAACAGCATCAGAAAACAGTGGAGAATTTTGAAAAGTCACGTGGAAAAACTTGATAACCAAGGTAACTTCTGCTTAACCTGTTGGATTTTCATCCATTTGGAAACACATAGTATGGGCTGAGAGCTGATGAAATTTATAGCTCAGTTTGGTGGTTTGAAGGAAAGATTTTGCTTAGTTTTTACCATGAGATTTGAACTTGAATTTACAATAACTGTTTCTATGAAGAAAGGATGTCATGTATCCATCTGCTGTGATATAACACATAATTAACGAGAACCGAGATCTTTTAGTAAATTGTGAAATTGAAGACATTACTGTACAGTATAAAGATGACCCTTTTCCCATTTCCACATACTTACACATTTCTAGGTTCCAAATAAGAATTTGTAAATTATTTTTGAAATAATAGAAATTCTTTGCATAATATCAATAAAGTATATAAAGTAGAATATCCATTTAACCCTTCCCTGTATGTTGCACATACCAGTCTCTCTATCTTTTTAGCCTTTTCTGTATGGATTGGTGAAATGTTTATTTGCATATAGTTATTTTATTCAGTGTGCTTTTTAAAATTTAACATTGTGTTAGACATCTGCCCCTGCCCTAATAGCTAAATCTGTGTTGATGACCATATCCTTAATATTTTGTATTTGTTAAAGTTTGCATGCTTTTTTAATCAGGAAAATTAAGATACCTGCTAGGTAAATTAAGTTCAGTTAAAGAAAATTTATTTTACATTGTTAAAATAAGTCATTCCTGTTGTTTGAACTAGTCGGCAGAAATTATAAAAGTCCTAATGTTAGCTTATATGTGATTTTACTCATTTTAATCATCAAGTATGTCATCAAGTATGTGTGGACATGCTGTTTGTTAGATGTAATACTTGACAGAGCAAGATTTGTATACTATAGTGATCTTTGGAGTAATATCTATAAGAACATAGTTTATGAATTTTTACTAGTAGCCTCCTGTGAAATAGCCTAATTGTTTTTAATCCAGACATGATCTTGAATATATGTGAATTATAAATTAAATGTTGGCAGTGGAACTCTATATTTAATGATATCATTTATTCCTCAAAGCATATAGATTTATAATTCTTGTGAACTTATAGTTGCTTTGCTTTTATCAATTTTTCTATCTTAAAAAATAGTAAAATTTTATTAGAAAGGAAAGAACTACCTTTTAGAAAACCTATGAGATTCTACAAAAATTCTAAGAGCTTTGATTTTTAGTATGTACAAAAAGTAATAGTGACTGTAAAATGTGTGTCAATTTACTGGGTTGGGTTAGTTTCAAAGGTACACCTAGAAGGTTTTAACGACGAGGATGTAATATCACGACAAGATCACGAACAGGAAACTGAGAAACTGGAGCTAGAAATTCAACAGTGTAAAGAAATGATTAAAACGCAGCAGCAGCTTTTACAGGTAAATGTGAATTACCTTTTTGATCTGTTCCACCCTCTGAGAAGCCACACTGTCACTGAATCTTACTAGATTTTTATTCCTTTAATATCAGAAGGTCTACATATTTGATGACTTCCAAAGCTAAACTAAGTTTTCTACTAGCAGATAACACTGCATATCATTCCTTAAATAGTTCATACTTTGCAACTTTGTGATTCTTTGTATTTCTGTCCTTGAGATGGTGTGATAGTTTGACCTGTCTCCTCTTGCTTTCATTTCAACTTGGACAAGTGTTGCAGGAATCCCTGAAACTTACTATGTTTTAAAATTAATAGCAGCAGCTCGCCACTGCGTGTGATGATGATACCACTTCGCTATTACGAGACTGTTATTTGTTGGAAGAGAAGGAACGCCTTAAAGAAGAATGGTCCCTTTTCAAAGAGCAAAAAAAGAATTTTGAGAGAGAAAGACGAAGCTTTACAGAAGCAGCTATTCGCCTAGGGTTGGAGGTATTGTACACAATTGTACATCTGAAAGCTGTGGGGTTTGGGGGTGATGAGGCTCAATAGAACTCTTCTAGGTCTACTTCTGATTGTTTCTTTGCTGCTCAGTTTTTCTCATAAGTATTATACTGATTATCTCATAAATACCTTTAAGTTAAAGAAGGCCAATAATATGAACTATTACACAGGGGTGTCTTTTCCTTTTGGAAGATTTTGGAAGCTGCAATTAAAAAAATATTTACTTAGCTATTTCTAATTGGCTTTCTGCTATTACATGTTCAGTTTCACATAAGAAATCTTCACCATCACTAGTTATGTTGTAGAAGATAGCACAAGAGCATGCCTTTAAAAAAATAAAATCAAATCAATAACATTTTCCCTCTACAATCCCTCATTCATACTCTAGTTTTTCTTGAGATCATATCAGACTTTCTCCTTTTATTGTCCCTTATTCAGAGATTCAGCCAATAGTTTGGATTTATTCATTTATGTTTATACATATACACATTTATATATGTCTGTCTCTCTCACACACACACACACACATACTTCTACAACTTGGTTTTTAAAGCAATATATGGCCTACATATTCCCATCTCAGAAATTAAAGAAATAATGTCTAAACATTTTTTAAAACTCAACCTGTAGAAAAAGCCACAAAATGAGAAAGTATCCTCCTTCTTTGCCTCTAGTTTTATTTCTTAGAACCACTGATAAATGTTTGTGCTGGAAAGTAACATTAACATTAGAGTATAATATTTTAACTTTTTGCTCTTGATATTAGTCCCTTCATTATCTGTTACGAAAGATAAAGAATTTAATTTATAGTCCCTCTCATCCTATACTCTTCCAATCTATTTATAGTATTAATTTATTTCTTCATAATACTATTCTCTTAAGTACTTTTTTTTTTTTTTACTTTAAACGTGCCCAGTGCTTCCATTTCACGTCGGTTCAGCTTCAGTTGGTGTCAGATCAGCCCTGCACTGACACTTGAGAAGACTCTTGTAGTTACCTTTGTTTTATCTCTTTTTTCCCTGTGCTTTGCTTTTTTTTTGTTTGTAGCGCTCTCACTCTCAAGTGCTATCATATTTATATTCTGTCCTCTAAAATAATCCAGGTATAAGTACTTACTCTAATGCTGAGACTTAAAAATTAAAAGCCAGGAAATAATAATGAATGCACTGTGATTACATAATTAATATTATAAAATGTGTCTGAACACAGAAAATACTCTGTTAAGACTTTGCCATCCAGAAGACATATCATTGCCTAATGAATTCTTTTTCTCTCTAGCTTCCTTTGTAATTTCTAAATATGATAAATAAGAACCCAGTCAAATTCAATAGGTAGGCTCATTGTTAACTTAATGGGGAAATTTGATTCAGTTCGTATCCAATTCAGTTTCTGAGGAGAATTGTGCAAAGAGTTGACCTCATGAATGAAGATAAATTCCTGAACTGTAGTTACTGTGTCTTCTTTCTCATGTTTTCCTGTTTGAGAAGTTTCTTTTGTATTTCACGTGTAAAATGTGTGTTAAAATTTCCTTAAGTAACTTTTTCAAAAATACTACATAAATGGTAGACATTTTAAATCCTGGAATGTGCAAAAATGGCTTATCTAGGTATAGAGTTTGACCTTTACCTTTCCCCTCAAAATTTTGAATCATGGGGCCGGGGAGTTAGCTCAGTGGTTCCGGCACCTGTCTCGCAAGCGCAAGGGCCCGGGTTCGATTCCCCGGTAACCACATAACAATACTGGGTGTGGAGACCCACACCCAGCAGCAACCAGTACCACATACCACAATGCCGGGCGTGGTGGCTCACACCTGTAATCCCAGCACTCGGGAGGCAGAGGCAGGAGGATTGTGATGGGAGTTTGAGGCTGAGCTCAGGGCCAGCCTGAACCACAAAGCGAGACCCTGTCTCCAAAAACCTTAAAAAAAAAAAAATTTTGAATCATTCAATTTCTTTTAGTATTTGGTTTTTGCTGAGAAATCAGATTGTAACATAATCTGTATTACTTTATAGCAATATTCCAGTATTCAGTATTGTGTTCTAAAATCTCAACATTCTCTTTTATCTTGTGTATCACCAAACTGGGAATCAGTTTTATTACTCCAGCCATTGAGGTTCTATTTCAGAACTTATTTTTTAAAAGTTCTAAGTTTAATTTCTTTGCTTTGTTGTATAGCATTGCTGTTTTATAGACATTTATTAATCTTATGTGTTATAACTTTTTAAAAGATATTTTCCATCTTTTAAATTATCTGTTATCCCTGACCAGTTTATTTATCTTGGCCTTGTGTTTTTTTTTTTTTTTTTTTTTTTCTCATGCAATCAGTTTTTTCAAATGTCTGGTCCATGATTCTATATTAATATTCATGAATGAAGTTAGTAGCTGACATGGATTTCCTCATAGATGTGAAAGTCAGTTTCAGTTGCTGTTTCTTTCAGGTAACAAATCAGTTTCTGCTAGATAATCTGTCCAGAGAGAAATCAGCCCTGTGTCTGGGCTTCACCCCCTTGTTTCAGAAGATACGCTTGTCAGTTTGCATGTCCCTCCCAATTGCCTGTTGCCTTTTTCTGTTTGAGAATCTTCCTGCCAGGGGCCCTTGGGGACAGTAACTGCAAAGGGGGTTAGGACAGAAGGATGAGAGACTTGGGGAGTGAGAAAGAATTGAGTTTTGGATTCATCCATCAGGCATTCATTCAGAAGGGGTAGTGACATGTAACCTGCTGTGCCCTCTTGGGGTACAGTGGTGGCAGCCACTAGTATTGGTATGTGGCTAGAGGATAAGAGAAATGTTTGATGAAGTCAGTAGTGCTTATGTTTTCTTTGATCTAGTTTGGTTTGGGCTGATTATTTTGCAGTGTAGAGTATTTTTCTATGTTCTGTATGTGCACATGTTCATTTTCTGTTCCATTATTCATTTGAACTAAAAGTTAGTGTGAAAATAGTGATTATTTATTTATTGAGTGAAATTTTTTAAATTTTATTTTTAAAATATAGTTTCCCTAAATGAAATTTGCTTAGTTTTTTAGGTTAACTTATTTGATATAAATAAATCTCTGCATATAAGTAGCTGGAAAACAGATAGAGCTAGTTAGAGAAGTCGTGGGAAATGGTGTGGATTTTAACACACTGATCGTTATTTCTTTCATTTGTTTCATGGTAGAGAAAAGCATTTGAAGAAGAGCGAGCCAGTTGGTTGAAGCAACAGTTTTTAAACATGACTACCTTTGACCACCAGAGCTCCGAAAATGTGAAATTTTTCAGTGCCTTCCAAGGAAGTGAGTACTTCACGGACTCTTTAATCTGAATGTGCCTCTAAGTGAAGTGCAGTTGGTTAATATAAAACTGGGACATCACCAAGACGAACTCTCATGGATCTAAGGATCAGCTTTAATATTTTACTTACTAGAGTCCAGATGAGAATGACAGAACTCCCAAGCACACCTAAAGTAACTTTTAATGTGAAAATACTAAGTTTTTGCAAATTCAAGATTTGGAGATACTTTTAAAAGTAGATCCTCCTTAAGGTTTGCAGAATAGGCAACAGAGGTAGCAAGTTAATTTGTTCTGATTATACTTCACTAGAATTCAAATAAATCATAGTTATTTATTTTCACTGTACTTAATGCTCAATATATTCTGCCATTTTCCTTATTTTTTTTTAACAGGTTCTGATCAGGACAATCTCACAGTGCACTCAAGGCCACAGCAAAAGAAGCCCCACAGTGTGTCTGATGGGTCCCCAGTTTGCACATCTAAAGTGACTAAGTCTCTGCCTGCTTCACCTACTTTGGACATTGGCCAAACACGTTCCTGTGTATCTGAACATAGGTATTCCTTCATACTTGGTCTTTATGCAGGTTGCTAATGTTGACACTGCTAAGAAAAAGTTGACCTAGGGGCTGGGGAGATAGCTCAGTGGTTCCGGCATCTGTCTTGCAAGCGCAAGAACCCGGGTTTGATCCCCGGTAACCACATAACAATACTGAGTGTGGAGACCCACCCCAGCAGCAACCAGTACCACATACCACAGTGCCGGGCATGGTGGCTCACACCTGTAATCCCAGCACTTGGGAGGCAGAGGCAGGAGGATTGCTGTGGTGTGAGTTTGAGGATGAGCTCAGGGCCAGCCTGAACCACAAAGCGAGATCCTGTCTCAAAAAAAAAAAAAAGAAAAAGAAAAAAAATTGACCTATCTGTGGTATTCACAAGAGTTGAGGCTTGGAGAGGAATTTAGTAGAGTGATGTATTCCTTCCATGTTACTCACCGGGTGTCCAGTATAGATCCTGTGGTAGGTACTGGCTGTATAACAGTGATAAGGTAGTATGTTCCCTACTCTGAGCTAAATCATGTGTCTTTTTGTTTCATATTTTAAATATAGTCTTATTTTTGAGCATTACTTAGCATTTTAAGTACTTTATATTATAAAATATAAAGAGGTCCTTGCACAGTTTTTGTAAGGTACATGTGTTGAAGTTTTTTCTAGCATGCCTGTTTCACTGGTACTGAAGGGCAAAGAACTGAGAAGGACTATTCATCTTGATAAAAAAAGATCTGTGCCCAAGGGTGACAGTGTTAAGAGGTTGCTCTGTGTCCCCTGGGAACGCATAGATTGGTATTGCTGCATTTTGGTATTTGCCTTTCTCAAGTTGTTTAATCACTAAGGTACAGTACCAGCACTCTACCTCAGATTCTTTCCAAGATTCACTTTGAACTCAGCAGAGCAAAAGTGGCAGGATTGAGTCTGGAAGTGGGGCAGTGATCTGGACTAGAATACGACACAGTACCCTGAGGCCCAGTGTGGTGGGTGAGGAGAAGGCAGGAGTCAGAGCTGTCGCACCTCTGGCCCACACTAGTGAGAAACTGATGTGGAGCCGTGTGTGGAAGAGACCTGCTGGCCTCTGGGCCAACGATAGCTTAACGGCTGGATTTTAAAACAAGTATATGAAGCTTTTAAAACTAAGACAAGGCTTGCAACTGACACACTTTGGATTTGGTTATACTAAAATTACACCAAGATGATTAGGAGTATTTGCTAACTTCCACCTCCTCAGTGCTGTCTCACTGTAGAACAGAATTTTGCACAATGTGAATATGTCTCGGATTCCAGTCGGGAATGACTCGGTCCCTGATCTCATGAGACGCTTCAGAGGTGTAAGGGTTCTGAGCTGAGGACAGCTGCAAACCAGTTTGTTGTTGTTGTTGTTGTTGTTGGTTTTCAAGTACTATTTTGGCAACTAAGTGTCAGTTTTACTTACTCAAGTGACAGTGTATTCTATTCACTGCTGTTCCATGGATTTTAAAGTAATCATTTAAGCAGGTTTCTTCATGTTGAGGCTGGTCGAACTTTGACCTGGCTTCAGTTTTTGTTCTTTTAGCCACTTATGTAGGCGCTTATTAAATACTTGCAGGGAGAGATGAGAGCCCGCACCAACAGATGGTCAACTAAAGAAGCAAACCGTAAGGAGATTAGAAGACAGGGATAGAAAGGAGACGCGAGACATCAGCTTTTGTCTGCCTTCAGGTTCACTTGGACAGCTTGTTTCAGAGTAGACTGGAAGGATAAATACAATAAATAGATGGCAAGATGGATGGGTAAATAGAGATGACAACTTAAGCCACTGAGAAAGTTTTGTTAATGTTCCTGACTAGTGTATCTTCAGATGTACTTGGCACAAGGCATGGGAACAGCCAGACTTGTAGACATTAGTCATTCAGGCATAGAGTATAAAAGAAGATGGGGATCATTATTAAGCTCTGCCTTTCTCTTCCCAGCAGCTCAGTCAGTGTGCTGAATATATCTCCTGAAGAGATGAAACCAAATCAGGTCAGAAGAGAATGTAGCAGTCAGACGTGGAGCGTGGCATCCACTCCAGGATCACAGGAAGGGTGCTACAGTGGATGCTCTTTGACCTACACGAATTCTCACGTAGAAAAAGATGGCTTACCTTAGATATGTGGGTGGGAACTTTTTTTCACTAACATATTCATCAAGTTTGTTTCATCTAAGTTGAAACAGGGTGTGTCATAAAGTGAGTCATCTCTAATAATTTAAGAATGGTCTGAGTTGTTTGTTTGTTTGGATTTCCTTGTCTTCCCCCAAAGAGCTGAAATGCTGAATCTATTTAAAAGGATATAAAAGCTTTGGATATGTATTTTTAGTAACAGAAGCATCTGTCTCTGCGAACAAAGGAATGTATAGGTGTTTGGATGGAAACAAAAGCACTGGAATGAGTTTCCTCTTTATAGGTATTAAAAATAGCACTTTTAGAAAACTGATTATTGTAAATGTTTAATTTTTGTCCCAAATATAGTTGGCATTGGAAGTTTAGCCTTTACTTGAATGTATACTGTAGATTTTTAACAAAGCAAGTTCTATATTTATTATGTTTAGTGTGATTTTGAAATTACCTCTTTCATATGTTTTAAATAAAGTAAAATTTATGTGTTTTGTACATAAATATACATAATTATGTTAAGAGGCTTTAAGAATTAAAAATTTCGCACAACCATATATATATATAGCATTTAATGCCAATAGGATGTTTTTAGTGATATTATGTTTATAGATATATTAAGTAGTACCCCATTACATTTAAGTTTTTAAAAATCCATCTGGGCAGTAAATATTCAAAATTATTCCATTATTCTTTAGAAAGTCAGCATACTAACATTACATTTTGAGACTTTTTACAGCATTAGATTTTTATTTTATATATGTAGTCTATTATAATTTGTTAAAGAACTATTGATTATAGAGTAGTAGGGACAAGAAAACTAAAGTACCTTTGAATAACAATTTAAGAACATTGGTTTAAAATATTTGAATAATGAAATATAGAGAAGATATCTGGATGGTGATATTTTCCTTTTCAGATGGGTACCAGTACAGTAATATCTGTACCAGCTAGGGCTTTATATCATTACCAATAATTTTTTAATATTTTTTCAACAAAATATTTACCATTAATATTAAAGAAATATGACAATGTAAAAACATCAGATTTTATAATGCAGGTGCACTACTCTGGACAATCTTTAACATTTCCTTTTCAGAACAGTCCTGGGCTCTTCGGCTCTGTAGTGCTTCTGCCTGCAAGGTTCCTCATGAGAAGTACGTTGTTAGGATCATAGTAATGCTAGAAACTGTACATCAGGCTCTTCCCCTGGTTTTTCATCAGAAAGCTTTAAGTGCCTAATCCTGCTTGTCTCTATACATAGAAACCCACAGTGGAATAGTTTAGTTGCATCTGCTTTCTCCTTTTCCACTGGGTGGTGGGTCCATTTAAATCTCTCTCCCAAGCCTCTCTGTGTCATCTGCTCACTGTCTGTGACTCTTCAGAGTTGAGTAGCAGCAGCCATTTTCCCCAGTCACTAGAGTATTGTAGGAGATGTGAGTGCGTGAGTATGCGCCTAACAGTAATCGTGTTTGTAGTCTCAAAGAGCTGGCTCGGGAATGTTAGTCACTCTACCTTCAGCTTATTGCATGGTCATTCGTTTAAAATACTGAAAATGTTAGCAGATTTTCAGATTACCATATTCCATAGGAAGAAACTCAGCTGGGATATAATTATTCTTTTGCTATTTAGCAATAACATGAAGAAAGGCAATCAGGAGTTTTAAAGAGAGTTACTGATAGATTTGTCAAGATCTCTTAAGGGTTTACTTTATCAGAAGCAAACATGCTGGTTTTTAATACAAAACTTTTACTTTAAAATACCGTATACCATGAAGATAGATTTCTAGAAAGCAAGTTGTTTTTGTTGTGTGTTTTCATTATAAAGTGAGTTATGTTCTCATATTAAAAACACCCCTTGAGCCTTTAAAACCTCAGTTGTGAAAGAAACAGTAAACCTGCAGATTTTTTGTGCCTTTGGTAATTGCATAGATATGCTAGAAGTTCCAATTCTGAATATGTTCCAATTCTACAGTGATAGCCTAGTCACCAAAACTTAACAGAATGTTGGAAATACAAAACCCTAAATCTATACACAAAACTCCAAGGTTTGCTCTTCCTTTAATGATGATTTGCTGTGTACTAATTAATATGGCTGTGCTATCCTCATACTCTTTAGCCAGGATAAAATGATGTTACCATCAGCTTGAAAGCCCTTCTGATAATCTTCAGTGTTTTCTTGCTTATTTCTATGTAAATCTGAAATATTCTGTGTCTCATTTGTTTTTACATGATGTATACATTTTGAATTTTCAAAGCAAAAGTGTCAAAATTTGAGGTAAAATTTTCCTACGTTTAAATGTTTGCATCTGCAACTTACAAAGGTGGGAATTTAAAGAGAGGAACTGGTAGCACCAGAAAATCATTACTAAAAATGAATAGATGTTTTCATATAGAAGCAATATGGTAAGTGACTGTAGTCACAAGACAATCCACAGCAAATTGTTTGCTTCGTGATATAATTGAAATGTGTGGAAAGAATTGGGAGCATGTTCATGATAACATGGTTTTTGTGAGAACGTTCTGTGGTGCATGAGAAGGAAGAAGCCCAGAGTCCAGTCGTGAGCCCCTGGTTGGGGGAACGTTGGAAAGCCCTGAAGCCTGGGGAAGGCCTGGCTCATGCAGTGTGTATGCTGGAGTGCGGCAAGTGAACGAGACTTTCTGCAATTGCCCTGTTGTAAAAATCTTCAAAGTATACTTCGTAATGTAAACCATGTTCTTACTTCTAACGTGGATTTTAAGTTTGGATCATGGAACTCTAGTAAATATGCTTTTCACTGTTTATCCTGACTATTTTTCAGTCTTTTGATAAATATTTATGAAGCTTCTCCCAAAAGTCAAAAAAGTGTATCGCTTTGTGATCCCTGGGGATAAGAAGACAAACCCTCTTCTTGCCATTGAAAATGGCCAAGTAGAGTGAAAGAGCAGCTATGTGAACCCAGAGTAAAAGGAACAATAGTAGTTGCTTTACAGACATGCAGTTGGTTTTTAAAATGTGGGCCGATGGGGATTTAGCTCAGTGGTTCTGGTGCCTGCCTTGCAAGCGCAGGGGCCTGAGTTCAGTCCTTGGTAACCACATACCACAGTGCTGGGCACGATGACTCATGCCCACCAGCAATCAGTACCATGTACCACAATGCCAGGCATGGTGTCTCATGCCTATAATCCCAGCACTCAGGAAGCAGAGACAGGAGGATTGCTGCGAGTTTGAGACTCGCCTGGGCTACATAGTGAGCTCAGGGCCAGCCTGAACTACAAAGTGAGACCCTGTGTAAAAAAAAAAAATGTGTCTGAGTTTTGTCCCAGGGCCACATGGCTGTCCGAAAGCAGTGACGTCGCTAGGCCGTCTGTTATCTCCCTATGTAATAGATTATTACTTTGTTTTTCTGGGTTTTGTTTTTCACAAAATGCTGACCTGCAAAGCAGTATAGGATTTTGCTTCCCACACAAACATGCATTGTTGTCCAATAGAAAAAGTGTTCAAGGATTGCGTCCACGCAGAAAGGGTAGGGTACTAAGATAGATTGTCCTACTTTTTTGTCCCTCCCCCAGGCTGAGTATAAATTAACAGAAGAATGGAATATCGATTAAATTTTTCATTTAAACATTTGGATGTAACTGGTTACAAAAAACTTACAAGAAAAAACTTGCAAGAAATACTGTGATGCCCATGATACACAGAGACTCATAAAGTTAAAATTCAGAAATAATTGCTCTAAAAATCAATTGTTCTAAGTGTAATGCCTAACACACTGAGCAGTAAACTATGAAATACTCATACAGTTTTAAAAACTCACTTGGGTTAGTCCCGAGACTTCTCAAGATGGTAGGAACTTGGATTGTTTCTGACCCTCTCACTTGATTTCTTGCAGAGCACTAGAAGAGGTCATGCGGTGAGTAATGAAGTGGTGTGGCTACTGTGAAAGTTTAAATCTTGCTGAGCGTAGTGACTTGTAATCCCAGCATTCTTAAGAGGCTGAGGCAGGAAGATCAAAGTTCAAGCTCAGCTTTGGCATCTGAGTAATTTAATAAGACCTTGTGTTAAATTATACAAGGACTGGTGCCTGTCTGGCAAGTGTGAGGCTCTCCCTCCTAAGGCAACTCCTTCCTCTAATGCGTGCCTCAGGTGTAGTTCCTGGAACATACAGTCACACTGCAGTCTGAGTACACAGTCCTGTAAACCTTGCTTTCTAAGTGCGATGCAAAAACCCAGAAATGTTGATACAGGGAACAATTTTAAAAAAATTTCCCTTTGCTTATGTGCACTTCTATGACAAACAGTATGAAAATGCAAAAAAGCACAACTGAATAGGAACACAAGATATAGGCATTTCGAATGTCTTCCAGCTGCCTTGGTTTACCACACGTCATAAGCTGCACACATCCCTTGCTGCCTTCAAGTCCCAGGCACCTTTCTCTCCACCATGTCACAAGCTGTGGCCTCCCACACCTACTTCCACAACTTGATGCTTTTCAAGGTGAAGTGTATATATCGTGCTTTTAACCATTTAACATGTCTAAATTGCTAGTTCGTATTAGGATCCCTTTGCTCTTTAAAAGTGAGTCACCGATGACATTTTGAGTGTTATGACCCAACCTCACTGCCCTCCATGGCTTTATTGTGTATTTTGTGTATTGTGATTTTTAAGGGACAGATTCAATATGCTGTATTAAAGCAGAGCTAGTACAAAAGAGCATCCGTATGCAGGTGTGTAGGGTGACAGAAACTTTCAAATGTCTAAAACTTCATTGTGTCCTAGCTGCGCGAGAATGTGCCATCCTAAGCCTTCATAAGCAAGTTCTTTTCCTTCTCCTCTCTTCTCCACACCACCACTCTGTATCACTTCATACAGGAGAAAACTGCCAAAAAAGGAAAGAGGAGAAGCATGCTTAGTTCCACATAGCTAGTGCACGACGGAGCTGACATTTGAACACCAGGGATTACATTAAGCCTGTGGTGTATTTTCTCTTTAACCTGATTAACTAATTTTCTTTAATATCAGTTGAAGTGTTCTTACATCTATAAAACTTTTTCGGTCCTGTGGGTCTGAGCCTAGGGCCTTGCTCTAGCATTCCATCACAGCCCTCTCCCTGCTGCTTGTGGACAGCGAGTCCACAATCTGAATTTGCTCTCCAGATCACATTTCCTACTTAGTCAGTATGATTGAGAACCTCTTAGGACTGCTCTGGCCAGTACTAGGGCTCTAACACAGAAGGGGACTTGGCGGTTGTCTTCAGAAACTAACCATCTACCACGGGGAAGAAGCACACAGGCATAGCTGGCTCCAAGGCAGGGAGGCATGGCAGGGGCTCCCGTGCAGGGCAGGCAGGAAGCAGTGAGGCTGCAGCGTCAGGCCTCCTTTTCTCTTTTATTCCATACAGGCTACAAGATTATTCCTTGGTGCCAGTAATACCTAGCGTCGCCCTTCCAGTATCTGTACCCAGAATTATGCTCAACCAATCAGTGGACTAAATTATCACACACATTCCATATTCATCCACCTCCAAAAATTACCACCCATGAGCACATCTAGAACAAGCTATAACAGTAGTAGTTGTCATATGCGACCCACTAAGTTAATTAGAGCAATTTGATTCATTATTTGAATGTGTTATGCTAGTCTATGAAGGATTTCTGCATGAAATGCAATGTAAATTTGGTCTCCACATACAGATTTCTCTGTGCCTTTTTAATGTGAAGACTTGGAAAACGTCTAGGACTAAGCAAAAAACATTTCACTTTATAGATATTAAAAATCCAACAAACTCTACACTTATGGAGACAGTAAGTACGTGTGTATATGTTGATCCTGACCCAAAAATTTCATCTGACATGTATTCATTTCATCAGAATGATAGAGCAAAATTGTTATTAAAATCAAGGTCATTCTAGGAAATTCCAGACTACAGTCTCACATAAATCATGGGGGACATATCCAGGCTGAGAGAGGGTTGTGAGCATTATGGATGGAAGTGTGAAGCTGCTGGATTTATATTGAACAACTCAGTCTTTGCTTCAGAAATGGCTCTTCTGGGAAGAGGGTGATGGGGAAGGAAAACATGACGCCATCACAATGCGCCAGATACTCTGGCTGTGACTCAGCCCAGACCTGACACGTAGGAACATCATCACTTGTTCTTATGCACACAGCATTGTCAATTTGTGTGAGTTTCAATATTTTTGGAGCCACATCTAAAAAGGCAAAATCAAACATGAAATTAGTTTTGAATATAACACATTAATAGTTTGAGCCATAATTAATATAAAATTAAGATTTTCTGACATTTCTTACAGGTATACCTTCTGTTGTTTATACCTTCTCTTTTCTGTTGAAGCAGTCAGGACATAGTTTAATCTCTGAAAAAGAGAGAAATGGAAATATAACAAACTTGTTACCCGTAAGGAAATTGATGTGGTAAAACAGTCACTAAAATCGTGACCATGTGAAATGAAGTGTGCCATAAAATGTGGGAACAAAGAAAGAGTGTGAAGAAGACCTCGAAATAATTTAAACTGCGCCTGCCCCTGGCGGAGTGCTTTTGACTTAGCTATCTACTCCCCTCCCTGCACCTGGGCTATCTGGAGCTTTCCTTTCCCCCAGCTCACTGTATCCTTTTGTACTGCTGAAGAATAAATTACCACAGATCAGAGGCTTGCAACAACATATTCATTATGTCCCAGTTCCTGTAGCTTAGCAGCCCAAATACAGTTTGGTTAAGTCCAAGACCTGCTCGGGGGCAGGTCTCACAAGATGGCATGAATGTTTAATAATTATTTAATTTTTCTTAATAGACAAAAATGATTTTCAAGCATTGGGGAGTATCCTTGCACATTTGCTTATGCATTTGCTTCGAATAAGTTGTTAAGAGGCATAAACATATTTTTAAGGCTTTTGTTATGTTGCTAAGTGATCCCCAAAAGATTATCAGTAATTCACATTTGCACTAGCACTACGTGAGAGAACTTACTTGGAACTTTTGGTATTATTATTATTACTTGCTGATTTTCTAAAAACTTTTCATGTTTTTCTTATCTTTTATTTATCTTGCTATTGACCTTGAAGAATTTTCTCCCATTTTCATTGACCATTTGTACTTTTTCTGCTTTTAGCCCTTACAGTTTTTCAATGAGACCTACCTTGACCCCCTATTTAAAAATGAAAATCACCTGGGCTCCTGATATTTCTGCCTCTCATTTATCTTTCTTGGCCTTATCTTTTTCCCAAATAATTCTTTTAACAAAATATATAATTTCTTATTCGTTAATGAGCATTTATTCTCCAGCCAAGTTTTACGAAATGGATGGACTCAGTCACATGAGATATATACCTTGGCTTAGATAAAAGACAAGGAAATATTGGTGAAATGCATAATAAAATGGCAATGATTTTAAAGTTAGTTTTCGCTACTGTCAGTGTTAATGGCAAATATTCAATAGTTAATGCTGATCTGTAGTGAGATTTTACATTTTGTCTCTTAAAATGTCTTCTCACACAGACAATACTGAAGATCTCACTTCTTGTTTTAATTTTTTATCATAAGTATATAAAGCAGTTTAACATGATTTACAATTCATTTAGCTGCGCATAAGAGAACTTTATAGTTTTCATACATAGGTACTGTCATAGTTTGTAATGTTAGGTTGAATTCTTTAACTAGCAAAAGTTAATTTACAAAACCACTTAGTGTTTGAAAATAGTCAATGAAGGTGATTCTTCCTGCTTAGAAAAACTTCAGTCCTGGTCCTAATCTCAAACGTTACAACAAGATTTCACCACTACTAAGTCATCACTCCAGTGCTTGCTGCAGAAGTCAGGATCTTCTGTGAGACACAGAAATCAGAGTGTTGAGCTTCTTTTTCTCCTAAGGCCTTAAGAATGAGGGACGTTTACCAATAACACTGTGGTTCAATAACAAATAATTAACTATGTTGTTATTACAAAATAAATTCAATTCTTTCTACAGGTACCTGTTTCTCCATATATTTTTATCACCACCAGTTATATCATAGTCGATTATCCTTTAAATCATATTAAATTAGTGTTTTCTTGATATCTTTGAAAATACTTCCACATGTAACTGTTTCCTGTCAACTCGTCATACATTCTAGTTCTTCAGTTACTGCAAATTTGTCTGTGGCCTGTTGAGTAAACTGTTACTGATCTCAGCTAGTTGCTTGGTGGTCCACTGCATGAATACAGACTTGTTTAAGCTTTCCTTGTTTTTTTGTTTTGTTTCATTCTGTTTTATTTTTGTTGTTTTGAGACAGGGTTTTGCTTTGTAGTTCAACCTGGTCCTAAACTCGGCCTCAAACTCAGCAGTCCTCCTGCCTCTGCCTCCCAAGTGCTAGGATTGCAGGTGTGAGCCACCATGCCCAGCATTGTGGTATGTGGTACTAACTGCTAGTAGTTAGCAGTTATTGAACTCGAACCCCGGCTCTTGCATTTGCAAGGCAGATTACCAGAACCACTGAGCTTAATCCCTGGCCCAATCTTTCCTTGTTTTCAAGAGTATCTATTTACTTACCAAGACTCAAGGAAAAAATTCAAAATCATTTGCTTTGGATTTTTGATTAATGATTGATGCTTTACCTAATGTCTCAACTCTTGAAGCACTTACTCTTGGCCAAAAGCTAATGTTCTTGAATAAATTCACTTTCTTAAGACACTGCTTCAACTACAGTTAAACACTCAGCTGACTCACAACTTACACTTAACTAACTCACAAGTAGCAAATAGTTTTTCTCATTTGGCTGACAAATATGCCACTTAGAAAACTAGTTTTGTTGCAGCCTTATTTTCACTTTACATTTCTGGAACTGAAAAAGAAAACTACAATCTACAAACCAGGGAGTGTTCAACATCAAATGGCTCAATCGAATTTTACAAAGGTTCAGGTCATAGCATTTCTACACTGAGTCCCTGAGAAACATAATCATCCCACCAATTCTGAGACATGGAGAATTTGTTATTTGAAGTGACTCATTTAATATAGAAGTGGCCTATTAAGTTGTCTATTTTGAAATTCTACTCTATGAAACTTTAAAAAGGCTTCTAAATGCATGGCTCAGCTTTATTAATGATATGTGAAGAGCATTATTAAAATAAAATGAATCTGAATGTATTAAGAATAATGGACTCATCCACTAGTGAGCACTTAAGAGGCTGAGATCTTCTGGCCCCCTTTCTGTATCTCTTGCATGGCACACAGCCATGAGGCACAGTGACAGCCCAGGGTAATTACAAAGAAACATTCCCAGCTGATCTTTATCAGCGATGACGGGAGAGAGGATGGTTAAAAGCTTTCTGGGCTGAAGTCCAGTGCTGGCCTTGTCATGGCAGCTGTGTCCCTTTGGATAAACTGGTCAACCTTTCAAATACAATAAGATCAATTCTAGTTCAAAGTCTTGAGCGACAAGTGTGAGACGCTGCGACTACACAGTGGAGGATGGTGCAGTTGAGCCAAGTCAGAGTAACTCGAACCCAAAGTCCGTTCCCATAACTGAAACCTTCCTAGAAGGACAGCTGTCTAATTAACCATATATTTTGTCTATTCTGTCCCTAATTTGAGAAAGCGTTGGTTCTTTGTGAGCCTTGTTTAGATTAGTTTCCATAGAAACCACACATAGTCCCACCCTTGCACGAAGCTTGCTTTTACTCCAATTGATGGCCAATACAAATCAGTGCCTGAAACTGGCCAGCGCCTTTGTTAGTTGCAGCAGGGTTGGTCATCCCGGCACCCCGCTTTCTCTCTCAGTGTATTTTTTCCCCCCAGGCCTGCATCGTGTATTGGGCAAGATACTGGAACCTCACCGCAGGGGTCTTCAGGGAAGAGCTTCAGGAAAAGCACAGGGGTTCACAAGCGGGGTTCTTAGTGTTGGGAGTCCACAGGTGCAGTTGCAGAGGGAGAGGTGGCTCAGAGCAGTCTCTGCTCAGGACGGCGGCGGCCCAGTTCCTTCAGTGGGTCTGATGGCAGCAGGCGCAGGGGTGGTGTTGACCTTCACTTCTGGGTGAAAACTCTCCAGTGTCCCAGTTACTGAAAGTTAATATCAAGACCAATTTTTCTTGACTACAACCGCTTGTTCCCAGGAAAGGGGTAAATTGAGCTTATCTGCTTCCAGCCCAAGAGCAAAAAAAAAGCTTCCTTGGAGACTAGAATCACTATCAGCCCAGGGGCAGCCAGGAGCTGTTTAACAGGCAGAGAACTCCCACTCCTTCCTTTCAACTTTTCTGTCTTTTCTTCAGCTTAACTGTTTTACCTCTAACAGTTTTGGCCAGTTCGTTTAAATACTCACTGCGATATATCATGTTGTTATATATTTTTAAAACAAGAAGAAAATTTCTTAAACATGCTGAATTCTGAAGACAAGATTATGGGTGTTTTGAACAAAATTTTAATATTTTGTTTCCAAAAACTTTCTTCTGTACAGTGAGCAAGCAATGAACTTTCAAGGATGAGAAAAATTTATGTTGGTTAAAATAAGGCCAAAAAAAAACCCCAGACAAATGCAGAGAGAGATGGATGGAGGGATAGTGGAAATGAAAATCAAAACCCAGTTTTAAACCATGGTAGGACTAGGTCCGTCAGGCCTGGCTAAGCTGGGGCTTTCCCTGACCGCCAGGGGGCGCCCGAGAGAGCTGCATCTCGGCCTGCCGGGAGCGCTGTGTGGCCAAGCGCCGCGCGTCCTCGCCCCTTGCAGTTTTGGTGCCAATTCTGTCTTCTCTGGAGAACTGGGAGAGAGAAGCTCGCCCAGCGCGACGGAAGGCGCGGCGCTAAAGTAAAAGCACGTTAGACCGAGTGAGCTGTCAGCCGGGCCCAGTCCTCCCAGTGCGCAGGCGCCCTGCTCCCAGCCGCGGCTCCACCTGCGGGCGAGGAGTGCCCGCCTCCGGCTCCCCACCTGTGCTCCCTCCCAGTACCCTCGCTAGAGGGCGCCCCGCTCACCTTCTGCGTGTCCAGAGAAGCGTCTGATCTCATTACCCTCGAGAATGATTAGATATTGTGAAATAGGAAGAAAAGACTCAAGGGGAAGGGGAGCAATGGGGGGGGGGGGGGAGGAAGGGAAGGAAGGTAAAAAAAAATAGGAGGAAAGAAAAAAAAAGTGGAAACAAAGCTTTTGTAAAAGCTTTAGGGAGGGAGGAGGAGTGGAAGGGAAGAAGAGGAATGCAGAAAACACACGACTGTATCATGTACAGGTACAAATTTCCAGTGGTGAATGTGATCATAATGTATGCTTAAAATGTGACGATTACTTTGATTTTTAAAAACGAATGATTGCATTGGTCTCACGATTTTTGAAAAAGAGACGAATAAGACACATAGTCCTGTAATAGTGAAAAATCCAAGTGATTTGTAGATAAAGGTCAGTTTCCCTGATCACCATTACATCAACACCCGCTCCGTCGAGAGTCACAAGTAATGAGCTCTTCGACACATCCCCGTGCAGTGTGGTATTTACGTGGATGTCGGACCGTCCATCAACCATCCACCCATCCTTGGAAGAATATTAATCAGTATATTAACCGTGATTATTTCTAGGTGGTAAAACTATGAGTTATTCTTGTTCTCTGAATTGTTCTACAAGGAAAATGTGTGGTTTGGGTGTCACTAAGTTGTATCCCCAGCCCTCCTTTTAAATCCTATTGACTTGGAAATCTGTCCTTGGTCCCCGTAACCAGATAACTCCTAGGGCAGCTCGGATCCCTCCTGTCTTGCATGAAGCTTTGCACGTCCTCTCCCTCCTCGTTAGGAAGCCTTTCCTCAGAGCTGCGAACTTGTCCACGGTCAGTTAAGACACAGCTCAAGGTATATAAAACGGACCTATTTCACAATTTTTTTAAAAAGTGAAACAAACAAGCAAACAAATAAACAAACAAAAAAACAGCACCAAGAACTCTGAGTCAAGGTGTGCAGGGCTGCTCGGGAGAGGCCGAAATGAAAAGCTGGCCGACCTGGAGTCAGAGCGAGTGAGCCAGCCCGTTGCTCTGTGTAGTGGAATGTAAATGATTTATTTCATCTACACGTATTTTAAAAAACACGAATAAAGCGTTTGACATTTTGATGACAAATGGAGGAAACAGACTAGAGCTCTGTTAAAGACTTTTGATCTCTGGGGCCCCACCGTTCCTAAGAACCCCCTGCTGCGCGCCATCTTCTTCACTAGTCTGCCTATGCTCCATGGGGACAGAGAGGAGGCAGGAGGGCCAGGAAAGAAGCAGGAAGTCCAAGTGCTTCCAGACTGTTGGAAATGCATTCCTCCGGGGATTCTGAGGCTGACCTTTCACCCAAATCGTTAAGAGTATCCAATGGGTGGTTGATTTTGTACTAATTCTGAATTTATAGTAATTCTGCACTCAAACCAATTGTCTTGATTTTACTTTATTCTGTTGCTTTTGGGTTACGGTTTAGAGTACTTTAGTTTTATTTGAGTTCTTGTTGGTTGAAGGCATTCTGCTAGTTGTCACCCCAAGAACTGAGCATTTTGATATATTCTGTGAGCTGAAATCTCTTTTAAATTATAAGCATTGAATTTCAAGAAAGCAGCATTTTGAGGAGCAGGTAGACTTTCCAAGAGCTTAAAAGGTGAAGGAGGAATGAGAAGAAGAGAGAGGGAGGGAAGAAAGAAGAAAAAAGAGTTGGGGGCAGAGAAGAAGGTAAGGACAATAAGAATTAAATAAAACAAATAAAATAAATAAATAAAATTAAAATTTTTTAAAAGCATTAAAGCAGATACTAGGGCCATTAATGAATTTCTGACTTTGTGAAAGCAATCATAGAGGCACAAAGTTACCCAAAAAGTGACAGCGGCCTGCTCTGGACCTTTAGTCCCAGCCTACTGACTCCATCTCCTCTCCGGCCCAAGGGATAATTACCAGGCAGCACCCCCGAAAGATGGGGAGGGTAGGTGTTTTTCTGGGCACAAGTCTCTTCTCTATTATAGAGTAGAAAAGGAAACCTCAAACTTAAATATGACTTTCTCTCTAAACTTGAAGTTAGTTGTGTTATTTTAATCAGGGAAAGAAAAAGCCATTAGTGGCTTTACCTTGTTCTGAAATTGAAAGATTTAACCCAACTCTTGGATTTCTGGGAGAAGAATGTATTTGCAATTTCACATTTCTGGAACCTGTACTTTAAAGACTCTTCCAGCAGCATGGACCTTGCAACGGATTCACAACTGATGCTTTTCCAGTCTTGTCTTTGACTTTTTTCTTCTCCCATTCTTCTCTTCTCTTTTGTTGAGACAGGGCCTTGCATTGTAGTTCAGGCTGGTCCTGAACTCAGCCTAGAACTCAGCAGTTCTCCTGTCTCTGCCTCCTGAGTGCTGGGATTACAGCATGAGCCACCACAGCTGGCATTTTGGTATGTGGGAGTGATTGCTGGCAGACGTGAGTCACCACGCCAGGCATTGCTGTGTGTAGTTACTGGTGATTGAACGTGGGACCCTGAGCTTGCAAGGCAAGTACCAGAACCACTGAGTTTAATCCCCTCCCACTCCATTATTTTCTATTGAAGCCAGCCCAAACTCATGTCTGAAGCTGTCATGCCCACACAACTCCTGCGTCAGTAACTCCAGCCTGCTTTCTCTCTTTGGCGCTTTGACACAAGTTTTTGTCTGCTTGCCACATACCTAGCGGATGCCTTCAACTCAACATAGCCCTTGTCAAAATGATCACCCTCCCCACCACACATGATTCCTTCACATTCTGTATTGTTTTCTCTATTGTAGTTGGCAGTATTGTCATTTGAGAAATTGCTCAAACTCAAATCCTGCTATCACACAAACCTGTGGTCTTCCTCTACCCCATTACCTAACAATTGCCTTTTTTAACCTTTTCTTATCCAACATGTCTCCCTCTTCTGTTATCCTTTCTCTGTCTCACTGTTGCTTCCCCCAGTTCAAGCCCTCATCATCTTTCTTTCTTTCTTTCTTTTTTAAGGTTTTTTGAGACAGGGTCTCGCCTTGCGGTTCAGGCTGGCCCTGAGCTCAGCCTCAAACTCACATCACAATCCTCCTGCCTCTGCCTCCCGAGTGCTGGGATTACAGGCGTGAGCCACCACGCCCCCGGCACTGTGGTATGTGGTACTGATTGCTGCTGGGGTGAGTCTCCACGCCCAGTATGGTATGTGGTGACTGGGAATCGAACCTGGGTCCTTGCGCTTGCAAGACAGGTGCCAGAACCACTGAGCTATATCCCCGGCCCCCTCATCATCTTTCTTATGGCTGATGCAACTATAAACAGTAAAAGAACACCCTGACCCCGCAAGATGAGACTAGGAGAGCGTCAAGTCTGGCTCGGGCAAGTGAACCGTGTGCCTGTCTCCTGAGCCTAAAGGTTGAGACTCCGTCTCCCTGCAGATTCAGAGACCCTTAGGGGCTTGAGCACACTCGCTCCCACACTTTGAACCTTGTCAGCCGCCATCTTGGTAGCCCCACACCTCTTGTCGCTCACCCATGGCCTCACCTTCCCCCATAGCTAATGCCATACAGACCCCCCACTCACAAAGTTCTCTTATTGGGCAAAACCCTAGGTCAAACTATAGACCCTCCCTTCCTCGCAGCCTTCACCCCGCCCTGTGACCTTTTGCTATATGTGTGACACTTAAGCCTGAATAAATGGGAAGTTCCAGAAACCTTCCCCAGGGTCTGTGCTTGACTCTGCGCCTCGCCCTCTCCGGCCGGGAAAACATAGACAACAACCAACAATGAGACCACCTGCAAAACTTCTGCTTCTGTAAAATTCCATTCGGCTTGCTCTCAGCCCACCCCGATGTATAAAAACCTACACTGATGTTTGGTTCTGCTCCTCTGGAAACTCGGGGCTCAGAATTTCGAGTCCAAACCTCCTCTGGGCCCAGTAAACATGGCTTCCTCCGCCTCTCTGAGGAAGGAGCTCTCAATAAATTTTTCCTACTGCTGATCTCCATTGTTGCTTAGAATTGGTTATGTGATTTGGTAGAACATGAGCTCTGCCTATCTCACGTCTCTCAGGTGGGGAGTTATATTATTTCTTTTATATCAACCGTAATTTGGATTTTATTAGGCACTAAAGGTAACAGCTCCAAAATGGAGTTCGCTGAGACACAACCCTCCAGGGATCTAGCAGGTACCCTTCCGTTGTCTGGCCCCTCCCCAGGGTGTGAGCAGATAAGCCCTTGGCATAAAGGCAGGGGGACCTGCACCCACACTGCTTAAACCCTACATAAAGTAGACCTTAAAACTACGTATGTCCTCTTGGGTAGAGATGAAATGGCTCACACAGTGGACTGAGTTTCCGTCTGAATACCTTAAAAAGCCCTAGACAATGAACCGTCCTGGGTTTCCTACTCAGAACCCTCTCAAAGCTAGCAGGAGCTTTATTCCCTTTGCTTTATTATCTTTCTTATCTTTTTATTTTTTTACTTTCTTGCTTTTACATTTTTAAATATATTTTCTTGTATCCTACTTCCTCTGTCCATGGTTTCATTCTTTGTCACCATGGGACATGGCCTCAGTGTTCCCGAAACAGAAAGACGGTTAATCCCCCTGCAGTCTTCCCACGCTTCTGCCTCCTTTGTGTCTATGCTTCCTTTGGTCCTGCAGCTTCTCTTTTTCTTATTTCTCTGCTTTGTGAGTTTACACTCATTTTTCAGATCCAAATTAACCCTTCCCAACCCCACAGAACAAGTCCATCCTACCTGTTGCTTGATCCAAGTAGCACTTTGAGTAATGCTCTTCTTATTGTCCATAAATTAATCACATGTATTGATTTACAAATCTTTCTTGCTGAAATGTGAGCCCCTCGAGGGTCAGAGTATTGATAACTGTCGTTTTATTTGCTGTTCACTCCTTTGCATTTCTCCTTGTAGTCTTGATGTGGCACAGAGCAGTTCCTGAGGGAATGTTTGTTGAAGTAGTGAACACTGAAAATGTCTCCACACAAAGTCCCTCCTGACTCTGGATTGACTCTTATCGCTGCCATGCATAGCTGGGGAGGAAACTGGTACATTATGTATGTTCTCTGTGCCTTAGAGTCCATCTCTTTTAAATGGGGATGACAATACCTATAGAACCGCCAAAGGAGTAAGAGGCACAGTCCCCACAAAGTGCACACATCATACCTTCTGTAGTTGTGACTATGGATCTCTTGCGCTCTGTCATGTTATTTTTCTCTGTTCTCCTTGCACTGTGCTTTGCAGTAACTTTTCACCCCAACAAACATTTTCTGAACCTGGGCACTGTGCTAAGATGAACACAGTTACTAACCCCGGGGAGCTTGCTGCATGTTGAGGAGGCGGCCATATAATCTGTGAGCTCAATGAAGCATAGCGCAGGAATGACAGAAGTGTTCACTAGTTTCCATGGAAGCATGGGAGAGAGACAGGCATAAGGGCTGGTCAGAAATGGCTTACAGAGGAGGTGACCCTTGATCTGACTGTCAAAAGAGGAAGAGGAGGGGGAAGGGCCTCTGGGCAGAGAACAACATTTGCAAAGGAAGAGGTACAGTGGAGCCAACACTTCCTGTGATTCAGTAAAACTAGATCAGAGATTTACAAAGCTGAACATCCAACAGTCTCCTGGCAGTTTTGTTAAAATGAAGATTTCTGCATGCCTTGTCAGCATGTCTATATCATTAAATCTGGGGACGGACACGCAGAATTTCCATTTTTAACAAGTTCTCAAGGGATATTCATGTTGCTGCTCTGGAGACCACACTTTTAGCTACTGGACAGCTGAGGGCAATGGTGCGGGGAGTGGGGAGCAGAAAGTGGTGGGGAGAAGATCGTGTTTGCTGCAAGTTTATATTTTTAGGAAATAATTGAAAAATCAATATTAGCATTTTACACAGATGAGCCTGTGATCAGATCTCTGTGGCATGAGCAGATTTTTAAGGGCACAAGATATCAGTCAGAAGGAGAGACAGGAAAGGTCAAATCCAGGTGCGTGTGGGGTGGTCTGTGACTTTCGAGGCACACAGCCCACATCTGGGCAAAGCCCAGCATCTGAAGCCAAGCCAAGGTCAGGCCTCCGCAGAGCACCTAGAGAGAGTTCATTTAGTTAACATAGTCCTTCATGAAGGATTTAAATAACAAATTTCCCAAGAGAGAACAAGATACAGAGAGTCAATCACCAGCATCAGGGCTAAAGGTCCTGTTACTTTTGGGTCACTTGAGCCAGTCACCAGACTGTCAGCCCTCAGTATATGGCCCAATTACCCATATAAACATGCAGAGGTTTTCCTCATGCATTACAAGTAGCCACATATGGCCCAGTTGCCCAGACTAACATGCAGAAGTTTGTCCTCCTGCATGACATGTAACTATACATAGTCCAATTGTCGCTCCCTGTGGAATTGTACCATGACGATAGCCATCAGTATACCAACCTTGGCCAGAGGCCTCTATTTCTCTTCTGTATAGGAGCTATGAGTCATAACCTATAATCTATCATCTTTATGGTTTCCTGGGTCCCATGACATCATGGGTCCCAGGACCTAGTCTCTTAGCAGGTATCTAATCTGCATTTTCAGTCTGCTGCCCCATGACTCTTTCATAGGTGTGCAGAGCAACATATGTAGCTGCTAACTGCTTCTCATTCAGAGAATATCAACTCTTGGCTCCTAAGCCAACGGGATTGGCTTCTGCTTCCCTTGTTTCTGCTATGGACTGCTGCGAAGCTTGACCTCATCTTTTTTTTTTTTTTTTTTTTTTTGAGACAGGGTCTTGCTTTGTGGTTCAGGCTGGCCCTGAGCTCAGTCTCAAACTCACAGCACAGCAACCCTCCTCCCTCTGCCTCCCAAGTGCTGGCTTTACAGGTTTGAGCCACCACGCCCAGCACTGTGGTATGTGGTACTGGTTGCTGCTAGGGTGAGTCTCCACGCCCAGTATGGTATGTGGTTACCTGGGATTGAACCTGGGTCCTTGTGCTTGCAAGACAGGCACTGGAACCACTGAGCTAACTCCCTGGCCCAAGCTTGACCTCATCTTCATGTCCACTTAGGGTAAAAGTTAGAATCAACCACTCAGAAGGCTTGCACCTGTGCAACTGCCTGCTTTGAAGTCTTAGACACAACTTCTTAGACAATGCATCAATCTAGTCTCACATTGCTCCTTTCTGGGTCACCTAGAATTATCTTTATCTCAGCAAAGTTTTTGCCTTGTCTGCTCTTGGCCATCAGGCTTTCAGATCTGTAAGGCAAGCAGAGGTCAACATAATCTGACAGCAGACTTGTTCTCTGGACACTGTCTTATAATCAGAGGTCATTATAACATCATTTACAGCAATGCAAAACACGGCTTGGTCCAGGGGCCAAGGTCACCAGGCCATCACATAGAGTTGGGCTGCACACGTGGCCTTTGGTGACACCTGAAAGGTTTATTCCACGCCCTTTGTGCAATGGAGGAGTCACTTTGTTCAGTTCCCCGTAGTTTGAAGTCATTTGCCAAGTCCTTTCTGGCTTCATCACAAGTTAAATCAGCACATTGAAAAGGCCGTGTTCAGGGTGTATCCTCCCAGCCTTTTTCATTTTTAAAATAGTCTATATTAGCTCTTCAAGGCTTCCAGGCAACCACGCTGATCAGTAAGCAGAACTTTCTTGAATAGTATCAAGCTGAAAATCAGCCAATGCATTCATCCCCGACATATGCTCAGCATTGGGGGAAACAGCGAAGGAGCAACATTGTACAAGAAGACAGGCCCTTGCCTTGCCTCCATTTCTTCCCCACAGAATGTTTTGTTTTTGAAATGTAACAGTTTGTGCTACTGGGGTCCTGCCCATTGTATTACAATATTTTGTAACTGTCTGAAGTGACCTCTCAGGAATGTTCTATTAGCTCTGCCCCTTACAAGAATGTTAGCTCTGTTCCTGTCTACCTATGTGATGTTTAGCTCTACTTCCTTTCAGGAATGTTGTGCTAAGTTCTACCCTCTTGTGAGAATGTTCTATAACTCTTCCCCCCTGCTTCAGTGAGCATGCTCACTTACACTTATATAAGGAGGCTCTCTTTTCTGGTCGAGTGCTCAGACTTTGAGTTGGAACTCCTTAGAGCCCCCTGCATAATAAAGGTTTTTCTCCACCTCTTCCCGTGATCATCATCAGATTTTTGAGTTTTCACATTGTGATAACTGAGACCCAGAGCTCTAACACTGAGCTATAACTCTCAGCTGTACTTCAGAGCCGGGACCCTGAGCTGTAAGACTTGGTTATAGCACTGAGTCGTCCACTTTGTTACAATATAGGGACGCAGGGCCAGACCCCTGACGTCCAAAGTCATTTTGGCTTTCTGCCCTGGCCGCTGGCCGAATGAAATCCTTTCTGTGCACCGGGAGCAGTTTCTCATCAGGGCTTCGATAACAATCACGGGGCTGTCCATCTATCTTATCTTCAGCTAGGCTGGCAGCCAACAGTTTTGTTTACCTGTGGTGTCAGGTGACCTTCTGTGGACCTAATGCCTGTTTCTGAGGCTGTTCTCGCTTGGCTAGAAGCTGTCGGCTTACGTGGCTGGGTTCCATGCAGCTCTAACTAACGTCTTTTGGCTCTCAGTCCCAGTGCTGCCAGCTGGGGTTTCAGTTTCTCTGATCTTGTCCCTGCTGCATGGGCTCTAGTTTCACAGCAATGTCGTTTATCTAAACTTGGAAGCGCTTCATGTCTACATGAGCCACCATACCAGGGCATTTCAAGGCCTGTCATTCATCTGTGTCGAGTCATCATCCAGCGCCTCCTGGCTCCCAAGTTTGCTCGGCACCCCACCCATTGGTCCCATCTGCTGGGACACTGCGCTCTCAGAGGGTAAGCATTCTTCTTTGGGTCTCAAGAAGGGCGTAGCAAGAGAGCTGCAAGCCCTTCGCTGTACTTTGCCAGAGAACTTTTTCTGGGATGAAAACTGAAGCTTTTGGAAGAAGGCAGTACTTTCGGAGTTCCACAGCCTGACTTCTGAATCTTGGCTCCAGTCAAGCAGACTGTGTCTCTGTCCCTGGGCTTTTCCCAGCTGCCAACAAGCTTGCTGTTGGCAACCATAGCAAGGCCAGCGAGTCACAGGCCAACCACCCCCACAGCGCTCCTGTGCCTTCAGACTTGGGGAATTACTCACGTTGCTCTATTCCAACTCTATTGTCAGATATCCTGTATCCTGTCCTGACCATGCTGATTGTGAAAGCATCCTGCCAGGCTATGCCAACTGTGAGGGCTCCAGTGCACTTGTAATCCCAGAATTCTGAGAGGCAGGCAGGAAGACTGCAAATTTGAGCATAGCCTGGGGAACTTAGTGACACAGACCATAGTCAAGGAAAAAAAAAAAAAAAGACAGGATGTAGCTCAGTGCAAAGAGCTTGGATTCAGTCCTCAATAATGAAAAAAAAAATGTTGTTGAAAATAATATAACAGAATTTAATTTTTAAAGCTTCAACCTATCATTAACTTTTCCTTTTCAAGACAGAAGAGTCAAGACATCTAAGGATCTATGGGAAGCAGAGAGGATAAGTTCTTATCAGTCATTTTAATCTTTTTAAAGGTTTTCCCTGTACTTTCTCCCTGGTGTGACTTTGCAGGGCCCAGAGCTTTCACAACTGTTCTTACTCTTCTCCTGAAGTGATGGTTGGACTTGTAAAATCAGTGAAATCACCAGCAATTCTTTGATCATAATCATAATTTTCAAGGGTTAAGGGTTTGTCTCTTTTTTAAGATGGGCCAGTTCTTCTCAGACACACTTGAGGTTCTGTTTACTTTATTTGGTTGCAAGACACTGAATGGAAAGTTGGACCTTGACTTTGCATGTTCTTCTTTTCCTGCACTCCTTAGAAAGTTTTACTCACCCTGAAACGTACACGGAAGGTTGAGCCCACAGAGCCTTTCTGAAGGGAGCCTCGAGAAGTGCAGAGAGATGGAATGGATTGAGGGACACAGGAAAGAGCAGAGGCTGAATCTGGGTTGCCCCGATTCCAGCAGTCATTCCAAGTCAAGAGAAAACTGGGCAAGTTGTTCTCTACTTGAGGCAGTTCAATGAAATCAAAGTGTTTATCTTCCCCATTACTAGTTCTCTCAAGTACAGAGTACTTGGGGTTAGGGAGGTGATCATTTGATATTTCTCCTTCATTATGGTTTCTGTTAATGCACTTTGAAATTGGCTTTCTCAGTTCTTTTTTCTAATCTGCAAAGGACCAATCACATCTCTGCTTACAGATGAGAATACCCAACCCCATGCCTAGATGAAGAGGTGGGCTTAAAATGACAGTGGTGACCCCCTGGGGCCTCTGGGATTCTTCCAAAGGCTAATTAGTGTTTTATTCAGGGTCTGATGAGTATTAAGACCTTAACAGAAAATCTTTCCTTTCTGGAAAATCTTTAGATTGTGGAAATGTTACCCAGATTAATCTTTTCTAAAGCTTTGATTTTTTTTTTTTTTTTTTTTTTTTTTTACAGTACTGGGTATTGAACTTGTGTCTTTCAAAGGTAGGCTCAATATCACTTGAGCCAAAATCCCCAACCTTCTAAAGATTTGATCTTATGTAAGGAAAGGCTGTGTCTCACCGTGTGATTTCTTCCTCACACTGTTGCCAAGATGCACTACAGTTAAGAGGTCCCCACCAGAGCAGAGTACCATGTTCTTAGATCTGTAGAGATTATGAACAAAGTATACTTTTTATAAAAGTATTCTGTGTTTGATATTTCATCGTACTAACAGAAAACAAATCCATGCAGTTACTTCAAATTATCCACCTCAGAAAGATTGACTCATAGAAACAATCCAATATGAATGCATAATATTGAGTATCAATTTTGTTTAATAACAGATTAGACTAAGCAAATTCCCTAGGACCACATATCTGGTAAAGGCACAGATCCTGAGAAGATGTCGAGGTTTTTTTATTCTACCTGAGATCAAAAGGGCTAAAAAGACCAGCACTGGTGCCAGTGGAATCACAATGACAGGTGGAGTCAGCAAGCTGTGAGGCAGAAGTATTATTAATAGGACAAGTTAGTTTTCTTCAAAATTAAGTTTGATTAGTTTGATTTGATCCTTGACTTATAGGGATATATATGCTTATGGGTAAGGAAACAAGTGGGATATGTTGGAATTGACAGCTCTTTAAGGCCACTGTTATATTTGTTTGTGCACAATATGGAAATGAATTTCTTCTTGATAAAACTGCCACCACCATTTCTATCCCAGCAATGGTCAGCATCGTTAACTTTACCATCATCAGATCCATGTGACAAAAGGCAAATTTCCATCATTTTAAACCAGAATTCAGTAAAGTCCTGTTCTGTATATGGAGTCCGATGGAAGAAGATGAGATTATAAAGTAGCTGGTAAATGGATGCTGTTGTGAGTTGAATTGTGTCTTTCCTCCCCTGTCAAATTCAGATGTTGAATTCTTATCCCATAACACCTCAGAATGTGAGCTTATTTGTAGAGCTGGTTGTAGGTGTGTCCGGGGTCGCAGAAGGAAAGGAGGCACTCAGGGATGAGATCAGCAGCGAGAACACCTTCAGAGGACTGCACCCCCAAGCTGTCTTCCAACAGCTCTTTTATTATGAAGCCAATACAAAGTAACAGTGCATAGGGGTAAAGACAAAAGAGGTGGCCCTGGGCATTTCCTGGGGCAAGCCTGCAGTTCTTCCTGATTCCTATCCCAGTGTTTGTAACACAAAACAAGATGCCTGGGGAACATCCTGTGAACTGGTAATTAGGAAACTCAGGAGTTCTGCATAACTGGTAAACGGCTACCTTTCCCCCTACAGTCGGTATATATCAATTTAAAACAAAGCCTGCAGAGCAGGCTCTGTCCCAGTATGATTTGTTCTTATACAAAAAGGAACATTTAGGGCTGGGGATTTAGCTCAGTGGTTCCAGCAACTGTCTCGCAAGTGCAAGGACCCAGGTTCGATCCTTGGTAACCACATACAATACGAGGTGTGGAGACTCACGCCCAGCAACAATCAGTACCACATACCACAGTGCTGGGCATAGTGGCTCATGCCTGTAATCCCAGCACTCAGGTGGCAGAGGCAGGTGGATTGCTGTGATGTGAGTTTGAGGCTGAGTTCAGGGCCAGCCTGACCTACAAAGCGAGACCCAGTCTCAAAAAACCTAAAAAAAAAGGAACCTTTAAAGACAACAAGAAGACTGCATGAAGCCTTCAGAAGGAACCCCACCACTAACATCTTCATTTGGGAAATGCAGCCCAGAACTATGAGACAATACGTCACTGTTAGTTAAGCCATTTATCACATGGAATTTTCTCGTGGTATCTCTAGTAAACTAATACAAGTACCAAAAAGAATATTGTGCCTGTCTCCTCAGGGTGTCGGTTGTGGGGAAAGCTATAAAGATGAACTATACAATCTATGCAGAGCTTTCCACCGGCTTCTTTACTCAGCTTCCCTTGGCCTCTTGACAGGCAGACCTGATCCTCAGGACAGTCTTAGTCTCAGGTGGTTTCCAGTGTTTGGCTGCTGATAAAGGGCTGCTATTCAGTCACTGTCCGTGCCAACAGAAGGCGTGTTGAGGTATTGTGTTTACACGCTGCTGGCTTGTTTTCTGAGCCTCACTAACTGAAGCACATGAAAACACATTGTTTCTGAATCCTTGCATTCAGGATGGACTTGCCCAAATAGGAGATGTTTCCAAGGGATAAATGTAAGTCATTTTTCAGTTGAACAAGTTTACTGTATGGGTAAAAGGTAGAAGAGGTTGGTTGAATATTTCCTTTCCAACAGACATAGCTAGGAGTTTCAACTGAATTTATTATAAGCCAACAAGATGGCCTGCCCAGAAAGCTAAGAAATCATTAATTCCCATAAAGTACTAATGCATGTCTGCTCACAGGAATAACGGTTCTGCCTTATGCTGTATTAGGATGTTTTCTCTAAAATGCTTCTCAAAATGATCTCAATACATGGCAATGCCAGCTAGATCCAAATCTAAAATGTCATCTCACCAATCTGTGATCAATCTCTAAAGCAAAAATAAGATTTTAGAATTCAAAAAATCTCACCGAAATATTCAAATTCCCACTAAGGGTGCCAACGGAGGCAAGCTCCACGCCAAGCTCGACAGTAGCTGTCAGAGTGTGGCCCCAGAGGAGCTGTATGAGGATCACTGGGGAACCTTTCAGAAACTCAGATTTCTTGACCCCACTAAACCAGAGGTTCCAAAGGTGGAGTTCAGCCATCTGATCTTAGAAAACCCTCGCGGTGATCCAGATGCATGCTCAAGTTTGAGGCAATTGGGAGCCACAGATCTGAGATAAGGCCTAAGATGTGCATTACTACATGACACCGAGGTGGTCCTGGTGCTTCAGGTTGGGGACCGGACTTTGAGAACTACTGAGATGAGTGCACAGGAAAATGGTGAAGTAGCAGTTGAGAGAAACCCAGCAGAGAGCTGCAAATTTTGACAATAAAGAGAGAAAAATAAATCAAGCTATTCATGAAGCAAGCCACTACAGTCCTGTGATAAGAAGGTGAGATACAACCAGACATGATTGGTGTAAACAAAGGTGGAGACAGACCTGACTGACAGCTAACTCTAAACTTCTTTGTAGTCTCACTACAATGCATTTTCACAATAAAATCTCCATGCAGAGGGCAGAATATAACATATTTCTAAGCACAACACATCTAGAACAATGTGTAAATTCGTGCTTGTTCAGTAACTAAAACCTGCCTCCTTTTAGAAAAATCCATGTATAATGAATGGCATGCTTTTGAGTGAAATGTATCTCTTGCTGGGCAGTCTGTCAGGCAGCCAAGTTCTCTCTTTTTTGGTCAAATGGGTTATACTGGCTTTGTAGCTACGTAAAGGGCTGAGGCCCAGCTTCACCATGTTCTTGGGCAGTTGACCCATAAGGCATAGCTTCCTTACTTTAACACAGGCCTGAAAATCATCCCTACCTTCAGGGTTACTATTGTGGTCTAAGGGCAAGAATTTGAATAAGAGTCGTAGCAAGTAATGGAAAACAGAAAGTCAACAGGACTAAACAACAAAATCTTTGCAGAGTACTGAGCTCAAGTGAATGAAAGTATGATGCTACCTAGGACCAAAACTTCATGATGAGGAAAGTAACTGAGTTTCCTAATAGAAAAGATATCTCAAACCATGCAGATTTCCCAACCTATGACAAGTAGCATGGTTATAAATTAATAAACGAATAATAAATTACTACAATAATAAATTCATACAATTCATTCATATCCTTAGTTAGCACAAGAATTAACTTCTGAGGCAGCTGGAGTGAGATCTTTGTAGTGATAATATTTTGGTTCTGGGAAGAGAATTTATGTTGTTTAACACTGTATTGGCATTTAGGGACTTTAAAATAAATTTAAACTCCTCTGTTGTAATTAGTGTTTTAATTGTTATTGTTTTATGAAATTTGAGGTATTCAACTTCCTTCATAGCCATGAAGAGAGTGTTCATTCTCTATTAGTGTTTAAACACAAGAATCCCCAAAGACCCGAATCATTTTCATAATGTGCTTTGCTTCTAGGACCCATCGGTGCTGCTGAGTAGGGAAACGGGTCACATGTCTGAGGATCTGGTACAAATCACAGGTACTCAGACGTGTTCCTGGACTGAAACAAAGGACTATCTATCAAGAGATAATTCACTCTAAGGCCATTGTACTAGGTTTATTTTATTCTCACTTAAATTTATTTTGTCCTCAAAATGATCTTTTACTGAGAAATCACAAAATATAATTGAATTAACTATCTGATATGAGAATAATATTCTATTTAGAGTTTTTAAAGCATCCTTTACAAGACTTGGAAAAGAATAGTCTTAAGTATGTCAGACCCAGTCACATTTGAACTTTAACACTTATTATGCGTCAGATACTGTGTTGAACTTAGGGCCTGGGGGACTAAGCAAGTGGTTATATCATCTTCAGGATCCTTTTGGGCTCAGGGAATGAGCAGAAAGTGAGAGTTGGAAAGACTATATATTTTTATCTCACTTTCCAGCTCTCTGTCACCACAGGTGGGCTTCTTTGCCTCAGATTTGAAGCTCTTTTTTTTTTTTTGTATAAATACTTTAATATTAAATTTATCAAGATCTCATAAGATTTTTTTTAGGTTTTTTGAGACAGGGTCTCGCTTTGTGGTTCAGGCTGGCCCTGAGCTCAGCCTCAAACTCACATCACAGCAATCCTCCTGCCTCTTCCTCCTGAGTGCTGAGATTACAGGCGTGAGCCACCACGCCCGGCACTGTGGTATGTGGTACTGGTTGCTGCTGGGCGTGAGTCTCCACGCCCAGTATGTTATGTGGTTACTGGGGATCCAACCCGGGTCCTTGCACTTGCAAGACAGGTGCCCGAACCACTGAGCTAACTCCCCGGCCCAAGATCTCATTAGATTAATGCAAGTTACCTTTGACCTCTATAATTATAAGAGGTGCTCATAGTACTGGTCATTAGTTTCCAGACATGTATTATTAGTACAGTGAACTGCTAGTTTGGCAACTTTGGTCTTTGAGATTGCTATGCATGCATTTGCAATTTCTTCTCTAAGGGCCAGTACTATGGTGGGTCTTCTGTGATATACAACATCCTCTAGTGCCCTCCATACGAGGGTAGCACCATCTGGTGAAAGAACATCATATTCATTTTCTTTCTTTCTTTTTTTTATTAAAATCTTTATTGGTACATTACATATACACATCATAATTGCACTGCACAATGGGAATTTGTATCAGCATAAGACACAACTTAATTCTTATTTTTTCCCATGGGTGAGGCTTTTTGACTGAGGCAGGGGAACCAATGCTCACCAGAGAGGAAGCCTAAGGTGCTGAGATCACGAACACTTGGGCGTGTGAAATTCAACCCGTACTGCTCCTCCCTTATCACGTCAGCATGGTTACTGTTTTCAATCTGACCTGCTGTGTTAGTTGTCCCAAGCCATCCTTCCTGTAATTCATTTTCTGACTGTTTTCCTCAGGAGCTGGGCTCCTTAACCTCTGTACCTCACTTGCCCAGGGTCTGAATCTCTCACACCTGCTGTTTGAAATCCCAAACATTTTCGTCTCTAAAATTTTTCTTAGTAAAATTCCATTAATTTTCTGCCTCATTTCTACTGACAGGGTCATCTGAGATGTTGATCCTATATTTAGATGCTATATAAAGGGCTGGGCTTTTGTTTTTTTCTTACTTTATTGTACTTAGCCCTAGACTCCATCGAAGTCTTTATAACTGAGACTCACATCCCTGGATTTGTTAGCCAGCTTTCTGTTAGTAACAAAATATCTGAGGTAATAAACTTATGAAGAAAATTGTTAAGCATCCTGGTACAAACCTTTGGGATTTCCTAGACTCTTAATTTTGTCATTCCTACATCTGGCTCACGCTATCTAGAGCTACTTTGAACAGAATTTTTAATTTTATATATTCATATCCTCGAGGTAACAAAACTGTTTGACATGCTTACAAACAACACTGCTCTCTCGGTTTCCTGTGGACCCTGAAGTACTGTAATTGAGATATTTAATAGGAAAAGGTATAAGAGAAAGCTCTGCTCATGAGAGAGGGCCTTTCTTTTTCTTTCTTTCTTTTTTTTTAGGTTTTTTGAGACAGGGTCTCGCTTTGTGGTTCAGGGTGGCCCTGAGCTCAGTCTCCAACTCACATCACAGCAATCCTCTTTCCTCTGCCTCCCGCGTGCTGGGATTACAGGCGTGAGCCACCACGCCCGGCACTGTGGTATGTGGTACTGGTTGCTGCTGGGCATGAGTCTCCATGCCCAGTATGGTATGTGGTTACTGGGGATCAAACCCTTGCGCTTGCAAGACAGACGCCGGAACCACTGAGCTAAATCCCCAGCCCCAGAGGGCCTTTCTTACCCTTTCTATGATGCTCAGATTTACTGAAAATTAGTATCTTACTCTGTTGTTGATGTTGCTGTTGTTTGTTGCTTGAAAAAATACCTGACACCAAGTAGCTTATGAAGAGGCCTGTTTGGCTCATAAATCTGATAGCTGGAAGGTCCAGACAGCAAAGCACTGGCATTGCGATGACGACCCTTCTGACTGCATCAAAATATGATACAGGAATGGAAAGGAAACCAGCTGTGTGCTGAAGGGGCCAAGCACATGGACCTGGCCTTGCTTTACACCATTTGTTGTTCTAAGAAGTAACTTCCCGTGAGGCCGTCCAGCATGAATCCCTTCTGCAGCTCACGCTCCATGACCTGAGGCTTTGTTGGTAGCCTCAGCTGTTAGGGATTCTACCACCTCCACGATGCCACACTGGGGACCACAGTTCTAGCCTGCAATCCTTTGTGAGAGACTATAGCCAAACTGTAGCAATTAGCTCCGCCCAAGAAAATGTCAAGGAATGCCAGCGGTCCTTCCTGGTTTACTATCTGAAAGAATAAGCTAAGCCACATCTTTATTTTCTTCATATTTCAAAATTACAAAATATATAATGCATGCAAAATAATATAAGTGAATATAAGGTATGAAATGGAGAAAACATATAAATGAATTACCAATAGGTGTTGGGCATGCACTTTCCCAACTTCCAACCCTCACTAAGAACTATAAGGATTTATTTTTCTTTATCATCCCCATTTTAATCACTCTGTTGAAAGACAATACCTGATACCCACAATTTCAAAGAGTAGAGGTTAATTTTGGCTCGAGGAATCAGAAGCAACAGCTCCAAACCAGAAATGTCACAGTGGAAGGGCCTGCCTTAGAGAAAAGCTACTCACGTCACGGTGAGCAGGAAGCAGAGAGCAAATAAGGGAGAAGCCAAGCTGAAGATACACCCCTCCAGGTCAGGCCTAAGGGACCAGACTTTTCTGACCATGCTCCAATGTACCAAGCACAGACTCACACTGAACGCACCGAGTACAGCAACCCCCTTCCCCCAGCCATCTTCCAAAAGTCTCACTTTTGAGCACACGAGAGTTTTAGGGGTCATTCTCATCTAAAGCATAACAACTTTTTTTGTATTTCATTCTGACTTTACCCAAATGCAAGTATCAATTACTTATGGTGTAGAATTTTATTTAAATGGCTTTATATTGTTTATATTCTTCTGTAGTTGTTTTTGTTTGTTTGTTTGTTTGTTTTGAGACAGGGTCTTACTCTGTAGTTCAGGCTGGCCCTGAGCTCAGCCTCAAACTCACAGCAGTCCTCTTGTCTCTGCCTCCCAAGTGCTGGGATTACACGCGAGAGCCACCATGCCCGGCACTGTGGTATGTGGCACTGATTGCTGGTGGGTGTGAGTCTCCATGCTTTAGCATTGTTGTACGTGGTTACCAGGGATCAAACCCAAGGCCCATTGAGCTTGCAAGACAGACGCCGGAACCACTGAGCTAAATCCCTGGCCCTATAGTTGGTTTTTCCAATCATGCTCCTAAGATTCACCTCTATTAATGCCCATGGATTTAATTTATTCATTTTCATATCTGTATAGCATTCCATTTATGACTCTATCACACTTTACCTATGCTTAATTGACAGGCATGTGAATTGTCTCAAGATTTTTGCTACTACAAATAAAAATGCTGTCATGCAAAAGAGTTTGATGCACACTCTTAAGTACAGATAAGAAATAGAATTTATAAGGAAAAAAACAGAGATTCAGGAGAGCACATACACTTTTCAACTCTTGTTATACCACAGTTTAGGTCACACACAGCTGTATACACCTTCCATGGCCAAAATTCAAGTACAGAAGTAATGCTGACTCTATTCTCTGTGTATTCAGGAACACTACACAATGCTGCAAACACAGGGAGGAGCTGTGTTACAGGAAGTCTTCAGAACCCATCAGCTGCTCTCAGCTGACCTAATTCAGACCTGCTGAGCCGGTTCTCCGCCAAGATTTTTTCAAAAGTGGGTCAGAACCTATGGGTCTATCCAGCTCTCTCCTCAGTACTGAGAAAGTATTTGTGCAAGTCTACTAAGAGAACTGTGCAAGATGTTCTGCAGTGTAGAAGTGCAATTTCTCAGCCTGGAGTGTGTGAATCTAAACTTACAAGACAATGCCTCTTTGTTTTCCAGAGTGGTTATCCAAATTCACATTTCCACCAAAAATACACTTTGTATTGCTCTTGGAGGGGTTTTAGACATTTCCTATAAACTTAGAAAATCTTGTTAAGTTTCTCCCTTTTACTGTTGGGATTTTGACTGAAATTACTTTAAATATGCAAATCTATTTAGAGAGAATGGATATTTTTAGGAAATTTATTCTCTTTACAAATATCATTTTAAAAAACAGATGCAGGGCCGGAGAGTTAGCTCAGTGGTTCCGGTGCCTGTCTTGCAAACACAAGGACCCGGGTTCGATCCTCGGTAACCTCATACCATACTGGGCGTGGAGACTCATGCCCAGCAGCAACCAGTACCACAACCACAAGGCCAGGCATGGTGGCTCACGCCTGTAATCCCAGCACTCGGGAGGCAGAGGCAGGAGGATTGCTGTGATGTGATTTGGAGGCTGAGCTCAGGGCCAGCCTGAACCACAAAGCAAGACCCTGTCTCAACAAAACAAAACAAAAACAGATGCAAGTTTTATTTCTTTTGAATATGTTGTAGAATTTTCTCTATAAACATTTTACACATATAAACACATACTACATGACATTTGTTCCTAAGTTCCATATATATATATTTATAATTGCAAATATATATATATATATAATTGTGATTATAGTTATCTTAAAAGTTAATTTCATTTGGTTGTGTTGCAACTAATTTAGGTTAATATCTAACACTCTTACTAAATGATCATGTCTAGCAATTTACTGGAGATTTTCTCTTTTGAAAAGTGCTCATAAAATTGGGATGAATACATATATATGAACACTTTTCAAGGGAGAGTATTCATAACTTTTCATAGGTCCTCAAAGAGATTGAAAATTCCCCCAATGAGTAAAAGCTCTAGATATTAAGTGGAGAAAAGTTTAGAAAAAGATGGGAAAGTGATGACAACAAGCCTTGTACTTTTACTCAGATCATTTGCCATAATCGCCTGCATCACAGTTACGCGCAGGCTCCTGTTTTAAATTCACGTTTCTGGGTCCCATCTCATTGAGCCAATCAGTAAGTCTCCCTGGGACAGGGCCTGTGACTGCACAATTTAAGCTTTGCATGGGTTCCTGTCAAGAAATGAAGTTTAAAAACCATACAATTGTCAGATGCATTAAAGAAAGGAAAGTTTGAAGTCTATGAATAAAAAGGTGGTTGCCAGCAGCCACGTGAAATAATTTGAGCAAGTTAGTGTCATGTGATAATAATCCTTAGCTATGAATGTAACTGAGTCCTGTGATTTCTAGACCATCATTAAACTTGTAGATGATCTTGGGATCGTGACACTGTTTATTAAATGTTTTCTTCTTCTCTGACGGGTCATAGTGTGATCCTGTGGGAAAACAAAGAAATCTGAGTGTGATGTCTATATAGCTCTTGAGTGTGATGTCGAACTAGGCTACCTACAGGTTCAAAGCCATCTGATTGGAAATACCGGAGTCCTTTCTCCACTACACACACAATTCTATAGACCACAGAAAACACACTGGGGCTATGTCTAACCTCTCTGGCTTTAACAGATAGTCTGCCATGTGCCATTGGAGGAGTTTTCAGTCTAAGAAGAAGTTCAAGGCAAATAAGAGTATTTTGTCTACTCGTGTGAAGAGGAGAAAGAACTAAAGTTAAATTAGATAGTTACAAGCTATTTAACAGGATTATAATTCTTTAAATCTTGCTGTGATGATATGGGATTCGGAAGAAACACAAGGGTAGTTAACGCCCCCATTTCTCCCAGACAACCATTTTGCTCCTTTTCAGAGGCCAACATCTTTATTATGCTCTTGTACAACTTGACAGAAAGCCTATGCGTGTATGAGTATATGTAGATACTCATTGGGGTAGCGTGGAGAAAAGAATTAATGTTTCTGAGGCTGGCCTGTCATTGGTATCCAGAAACTTGGACTGGAGAGTTGCTGGTGTTCTGAATCACTAACAAGCTTGTGTGGTAGAAAGCACTTCACATATATTGTTACAATTTGATGCCAGAGTAATTAGCCTATTCTGTGTGACTCCATGGGTAGTGAACTTTTGGAAGCCTTTTTCCTATTGTTAATTTTGCCTTGTATCTTTCCAGTATAATCATTCTTAGCAGTGAATACAGTCAAGCCTTGTGATCTCCAGACCATCCTCAAACCTGGGATGATCTTGGAGATTCCTGACACAGCTAGCTGCGGTTTCTTTTCTATTACAGGTTATACTCTAGTTCTGTGGGAATCGAGAAGCTTTTTTCTTTTCTTTTCTTTTCTTTTTTTTTAGACAGGGTCTTGCTTTGTAGTTCAGGCTGGCCCTGAGCTCAGCCTCAAACTCACATTTTAGCAATCCTCCTGCCTCTGCCTCCCAAGTGCTGGGATTACAGGCATGAGCCACCACGCCTGGCACTGTGGTATGTGGTACTGATTGCTGCTGAGGTGAGTCTTCACACCCAGTATTATTATGTGATTACCGTGGATCGAACCTGGACCCTTGCACTTGCAAGACAGTCACTGGAACCACTAAACTATATCCCCGGGCCCGGGAAGCTTTTTTCTTGATGAAAAACAAACAGGTTCAGTAAAGCTATTCACATAAGAACATATTTTATGGGTTTAGCAATCAGTCTTAGCCCTTCAATACTATTCTGTTTCATCAATACAAAATGTTTTCAGGGACTTTTCACAATGACCATTCACTCTGGAGAGAAAGTGGCATTGATAAGTGGATGTCCACGAAATTACAAGTTCTCCAATATAACCTAATATGGATTAGATGTCCTCTGATGTTCATGTCATCACAAATTTTCCATCTTTTGTGGGGATTTTCATTTTCTTTCCTGTTTTTAGATTTCATTTCTTGTATCCCTTACATTTATCCTTCAGTGTTATTCCTTATTTTAGTGAAACCAATCTGTAGTACCTTCTTTTTTTTTTTTTTTTTTTTAGGGTTTTTTGAGACAGGGTCTCGCTTTGTGGTTCAGGCTGGCCCTGAGCTCAGCCTCAAACTCACATCACAATCCTCCTGCCTCTGCCTCCCGAGTGCTGGGATTACAGGCGTGAGCCACCACGCCCGGCACTGTGGTATGTGGTACTGGTTGCTGCTGGGTGTGGGTCTCCACACCCAGTATTGTTATGTGGTTACCGG
>PVIR01001365.1:0-14601 GCA_004026965.1 Petromus typicus | reverse complement strand
ATTGCAAGACAGGTGCCGGAACCACTGAGCTAACTCCCCGGCCCCTGTAGTACCTTCTTGAGAGGTGTACAGTAGGTAAATATTTTGAAATTTTGTAAATCTGAAATACATTTATTTTGCATTCTCACTTGATCAATAATTGGGTAGAATTTTAAGTAGAAATCAGTCTTTTTAGAATTGTGTTTTTTTTTTCCTTTGCAGGCTTTTAGAACTTGACTTTTTATTCTGAAAACTTCTATTGTTCAGTCTTCGAGTCTTGAGAATTACCGTTTTCTTCCTATTGTTCTTCTCTGCTTCTCAGGCAACCTGAAGAACTATTTCTTTCTGTCTGAACTAGAAGGCTCTGCACCTTCTTTTTCCCCCGCACATTCCTCTATGCTATTTTCTGTTGATTTTTCATTCCCATTATTTTCCTTCTTGTTTCTAAGCATTTACTTCCCTCTTCCGTCCACTTTTTCACTGTATCCTGTTGTGACTTCATCTTCTATATTTCAGAGGATATTATGAGTTTTCTTTCGTGTTTCCTCTGCGTTGTCAGTTTCCTCTATACTTCATTTTCTGCATCGTGGCCTCTTTTTTCTACATTATTAGTTTCTCTTGGCTACTATCTGCGATTAAAAGTAAAATATAAAAGAAAAGAGAGGAAGTTCTGAGTGGATGGCCAGTCTTTTTGATAATTTCACCAGACCGGTCTGGCTGTGTAGTTTATCCAGGAAAATTTGGTGGCAGTATCGATCTCCTTAATTAATCAATCAACATAGTGAGGTGTGTGTGTATATTTATATGTGTGTGTGTGTGTGTGTGTGTGTGTGTGTGTGTGAGGGGGTTCAGCTCACAGGTGCCAACTCAGAGTCGTTCCTCATTTTACGTCCCGCATAAGGTCCAACACTCATCAGCTAACTCCGACTTCAGGTTGGATGGAGAAGGGACAGCTGTCCAGCGACACGCAGCTGGAGAAAAGTTCTAGCATTTCCATTTGCCTCTCATATTTATGCGTCCCAGCGTCTAACATCGTGTGTCCGTCGACTTCATGTTTTCATGTGTTTAGATTTTTCCTCGAGGTTTGGCAACGGAGGAAATAATACTGGATGCTTGTCTTCAAGCCAGCATTTTACCTCTGATATTCCTGTGGTAAAAAGCATTCTGGCTACTCCAACCTTGCTGCTCGGTCATCCATTCCAAAGGCACTCCATTTTCCCGTTTTGGGGGCTTCTGCTATCTCCAGGCTCCACAGAGTACACAAAGAACCACGGCACAGACTCAAAAGACAGCAAATAGCTGGGGGCAGTAAGTAGCCGGGATGGTATTTATAGGGCGTTAACTACCGGCTTGTTGAGTGCGCATCAACCTGGTTCGCGAGACGAGGTCTTCGACCTGTCACCGCCACGCAGTAAGCCCGGACCAGACTGCGACATCAGGCCCCACCCACCGCCTTCCAGCCCCGCCCCTTCCCCGCCAGCCCCGCCCCTCCCCCGCCAGCCCCGCCCCTGCCCCCGTCCGCCCCGGGGACGCGCGCTCCCGCCGCCCGTCGACATGTCTGTGCGGCAGTTCCGATGCCGCGCTCCGCGCGCCGCCCTAAGGGTCGCCCTGGGGCCGCCGGGGCTGCTGGCCTTGCTGGCGCTGGGCCTGGCGGCCTGGGCTGACTGTCCCTGCCGAGACCCTGCGCTCTGCCGCCAGATCCGACCGCGTCCGGACTTCGAGGTCAGAGCCTCCTCCCGGCCCTGGCGAGTCTGAGCTGCGGCCGAAGGAGAAGCTGAGCGCAGCCGGGCCCCAGGGCGCGGTGGGTGCGGACCATGCCCCGGCTGCGGCTTCCTGTTTACTCGTCCCCTAGAGTGTGGACGGGGACGCTCCGCGGGAGCCGGGTGACTCCCACGCCCGCCTCTGCGTGTGTAAAGCGCAGAGAAGGCGGGATGACCCAGGCTTGGTTTCCAAGAGTGCTTTGTATGGGAGAAGCTGAGAATGTTTTACTTACCTTTTAAAAAGTGTAACTAGTATCCCTTTCCCTTATGGCGCCCGAGGACCACCAAGAAGGGTGATAAAAATAGCGCTTTCATGGAATTTTCTTCCACCCAAATTAACAGTTACGAAAGCTTCTGTCAATATAACCAAAACACTCCTTTTCAAGCTATGTTAAAGTCACTTAACAGGTTTGATAACTGCAGCGGAAGTGGATGAAGTCAGGTTTGGTTCAAAGAACAATCCTTTTGTAAGAAATAGGAACGATTCGTAGTTTTTAATGTAGATTACTTTGGAGGCAGAGCCCATAAGTATGTATCTATTGTTGAGGAGAAGAAACAAAAGTGATGAGAGTTCTGGTAACCCTGCTCAGTTGGAAATCTGCTTTTTAAAAAATTTTAGACCAGTAAACGTTTATCTGAGCAAAGAACAATTCATGATAACCTGCAAGGCTCAAATCGTAAGCAACTCAGAGATCCACAAACCGAAGAGGGCTTCTAGTGCCTGAACAGGAGACAAAACTCACTGGCTGTGGTTAAATGTCTGCCTGATAGGGGGAGACCTGGAGGAAAGCTAGGGGTTCGTCGCTGGTTTCCTATTGGTTGAGTTTTGTCTTATTGTTTACTTTGAGTTGCACTTTGGTTAAGTGGGATTCCAAGGTATAGGAACTGTTTCAACCTAATGGCCTCTCAGATAAATGTTTTATGTATAACTCTCTGACAGATTTATTTAGCATCCAGTACCTGGTGGGTTATGTAGTATTTGTGGGCATTTTGAAAAATACAGTGAAGCAAAATTACGTTTGTATTCATATGGTCATTGTAAACTTTTTTACTGGCTTTTTCTGTATTTAAAAAAATATATGATGCATATATACACATATGTATCTATAGACATACCTAACACATATTTAAAATATTTATATATTATTTAAGCCTAAGGCCTCTGCTACTAAGAACCCCAGCTAGCACTAGGCCACACCCCAGCACCTTCCCTTTTGTCATTATACAGTTTTGCCCAACTTGGCTAACTCTGCAAGACTCTACCTCAAAAACAACAGCAACAGTAACAACACAAGAACGGCCTCCTGATACAAATCTCTAAAGCATACAAAATGGCTGGGGATGTGGCTTGGTGCTTCCTGGGTTCAATCCTGGTATTTAAGGAAGGAAGGAAAGTAGGAAGGCAGGGAAGGAAGGGAGGAGGGAGAAAAGAAGAAAGCGGAAAGAAGAAAGAACCGTGAATCTTCTCTGTACTTTGCTGGAATTCAATATTTTCTCAATTCCAAGTTAATACCTTGGAATACAAGAAACCTGATAAGTGAGACTTCTGTTAGGAAAAAATAAATACTGCAGGGACATTAACATCAGCTGCCTTAGAGTTTGACTTGAATATTAAGAAGTCAATACCACTACAAACATTCCTAGTACTTACTGTAGTATCTTGAGCTCTATCTATAGCAGCCAGAAACTCACAGACTCCGTTCTCTTGCCTTGCTCATCCAGTTAGTCACAAAGTCCTGTAAATTTTGCCTCCCTAGAATCTCCCAGATCGGTCCTCTTTTTTTTTTTTTGGTTTTTGGAGACAGGGTCTTACTTTGTGGTTCAGGCTGGCCCTGAGCTCAGCCTCCAGCTCACATCACAGCAATCCTCCTGCCTCTGCCTCCCGAGTGCTGGGATGACAGGCCACCACGCCCGGCACTGTCATATGTAGTACTGGTTGCTGCTGGGTGTGAGTCTCCACACCCAGTATTGTATGTGGTTACCGGGAAATTGAACCTGGGTCCTTGCGCTTGCAAGACAGGCGCCAGAACCACTGAGCTAAATCCCTGGCCCCTCTTAACTCACCTAACTGCATTGCGCCACAGTTTTAGTTGAGGTCCCCGTCCTCAGCAGGATTTATCCAACACCTTCCATGTTTTTCCATTTCAGCCCCTCTTTAATCCATTTCTCACTTCAGCCAAAGGGATTTTTTCAAGATGCACACCTCCTTTCAAAACCTTTTAATTTTATCCCCTTTGAGAAATAGTACTAACTTCTCAACAGATCTTACAAGGCTCACAGGGATTTAAGCACTATTTGCCACTCCTTGGCCCTCTCTGTCCTCTCTGTGGCGCCAGCCACACCAAATACTTAATTACACATCCACGATGTTCTCCCTGCCTCCAGGACTTGGCTCCTCCCACGGTTTCTTCTGGCTCATCTTCCCCCACTTTCCTGGCCTGCTCAGTTAGCCCTGGATCCCCGTCTTTCACCCTTGCCTGTCAGAACCTCATAGTGCCTGGTAGACGGCGGTGTGAATGATCACTGTGGTGTTCTTGGTTTACATGAAGATGCTTATCCGATTGTTCTGGCAGGTCTTTGTATTTGATGTTGGACAGAAAACATGGAAATCTTATGACTGGTCACAGATTACAACTGTTGCAGCTTTTGGAAAATATGACTCGGAGCTCATGTGCTATGCTCATTCAAAAGGTGCCAGAGTAGTGTTAAAAGGTATTTTTTAACAATTGCGTGTGCTTGGTTAATTGCTAAATTCACCTGTATCATTTGCTATAGTCCTTAATTTTAAGTAAATCCTTTTTTTGTGTTTATCTGTTGTTTAAAATCCAAAGTTAAATTTCAGTACTATAAAATTCATTTCACAGGTGAAGATTTTTTGAAAAATTACATCTTATTTTGAGCAAAATGTGATGGCCTAGTTAGCATACTGACCTTAGTTAGTCCACAACTTCTGATTTTTTAAGAATGATGTTATTTTACCTGTGCTGGAAATTTTCAATATTAGCAGGCAATGGCTGTCACTTAGCTTTAATTCTCAGTTTGGGGATCAGGAGCTTAGTACAATGAAATGTTTTAAAGACATTTTGATCTTTTTGAAAGTGGGTTTGTAAAGAAAATGGCATTTAACTATTAGCATTTAGTTACAAAAGATGTGTATTTCTTCGTAGGAGATGTACCCTTAAAGAACATCCTTGATCCTAATTTCAGAGCATCCTGGATAGCACAGCAAATTCACATGGCCAAAACACAATATATGGATGGAATTAATATCGACATAGAGCAAGAAGTTAATTGCTCATCACCTGAATATGATGCATTAACAGCTTTAGTCAAAGAAACCACAGAGTCTTTCCATCGTGAGATTGAGGGGTCACAGGTAAAAAACATTTTCTTTTCTTGGATAGTCTATACTTTCCCTATTAAAATGGTTTCATAAAAGTATGCAATCTTAGTTTTATAGTAATGCAATAGGAAAGAATTGCAGGACATATTTCCTAATTTTTTTTTGGGGGGGGGGGACTGAGGATCAGACTCAGGACCCTGTTGTGCTTGCCAGGCAGGTGCGGCACCACTGAACTATGTCCTCAGCCTTCCTGTACATTTTTTATAAATTTGAATGTTCCTATTTCAGGAATTTTACAGTGCGGAGTTTGTTCTAGATTCATGTCAGAATACAATGCTGGGATTATTAGACAGACTTGTCTTACAGCAGGGATACAAGCATTAGGCAGTGAAGGCAGGAAGAACATGGAGGACCTGATGTTCACCAATCAGGACAGAAAAAACTGTTGCTTAAGAGGGGACCAGGGATTTAGCTCAGTGGTGCTGGTGCCTGCCTTGTAAGTGCAAGGGCCTGGGTTTAATACCTGGTAACCACACGCAACAATGCTGGGTGTGGAGACTCACACTCACCAGCAATCCAAACTACATACCACCATGCCGGGCGTGATGGCTCACACCTGAAATCACAGCAAAAGAGTAGAGGTCATTCGAGGAATGTGCCACACATACTCCATGGTCTCTAAATTGCTTTACCGTCAGTAAACTGAAGGTCCAGGAAAGCTCACAGGACTGATTCTGCAGAACTTGTTAGAGTTATGACAGACAATAGGCAGTGTGCTTTCTCTTTGCCATAGTGACCCTCATTGTAGAAGATCACAGCATGAGGGATCTTGCCAGGCAGTGTGGAGGTAACAAAGGGTAATGTGATTCCAGATCACTGATTCCTAAACCTGACTACATATCAAGAGGACAAGGGGTCTCGAAAGGAATACATAATTATATGAGCGTACAATAAGGATTTATTGCAAAAAATTATTATTCAGGGGCCAGAGATTTGGCCCAGGGGAGCCATGCCTGCCACAAAAACTTATTATTCAGAGCCGGGGAGTTAGCTCAGTGGTTCCGGCACCTGTCTTGTAAGCGCAAGGACCTGGATTCAATCCCTGGTAACCACATACAATACTGGGCATGGAGACTCATGCCCACCAGCAATCAGTACCACATATACCACAGTGCCGGGCGTGGTGGCTCACGCCTGTAATCCCAGCGCTCAGGAGGCAGAGGCAGGAGTATTGCTGTGATGTTTGAGGCTGAGCTCAGGGCCAGCCTGAACAACAAAGCGAGACCCTGTCTCAAAAAATAAAGAAATAATTATTATTCAGATTTTTTTTTTGAAACAGGGTCTCGCTTTTGCAGTTCAGGCTGGCCCTGCTCCACGCTCAGCATTGTTGTTTGTGGTTACTGAGGATCAAACCTGGGCCCTTGCACTTGCTAGACAGGTATTGGAACCATTGAGCTAAATCCCCAGTCCCTCAGAAGGTTTTTAATGAACCTGAAATTGATAATTTTAAAATTCAACATGGTTATAATTAGAACTACTAGGATAGACAATGAGTTTTCTGTAAGCTGGGACCAGATCCACAGTGTTTACAAATATTTACTGAGTATATGAATGATCCCTGACTTTAAAGAATTTTAGATATGGTTAAGTAGGACACACACACACGCACACACACACACACACACACACACGCGCGCGCGCGCGCGCGCACACACACACACACACACACACTCAATAGGTTGCCTTGCTATGCTATGAGATATTGGTTTCAGGATCCCACTTGGATACCAAAATCTATATGTGTTCAAGTCCTGTACATAAAATGGCAAAGTAGGTGTGCCCTCCTATATGCTCTAGAATACTTAATACCTAATACAGTGTGAATATTATATGCATAATTTTTATGCTGTTGTCTAAAGAATAAAGATAAGTATGTACATGCTAGGTGAAGACACAATAATAACAATATTTTCCTCTAAATACATATGTGCTTGATGAGTATACATTTATACAGAATATTCATTATAAGATAAAGTATTATAAATACAACCAGTGATTCCTAAAACTTTCTCAGAATCACATGGGGGTATTTGTTTAGTTTCTCAAAATTGATTCAGTAGATCTGGGATACAGCATAGGGAGCTACAGTTTTACCAGATCTCTGGGTGGTTCTAGTATAGTTGACCATCATAACTAATGATGGGGGACTCACATCTGTGTGGTTTTCTGCAGACAGGGAAGGCTTGTCAGCATGGTGCAGCTTTCTACATTTCCAGTGTAGAAAAGAGTAGCACATCGGGCATGCTGGCCACCATACCCCTTTTCTTCCTCACAGAGAATTTTCCTTCATTCTCTTGTTAACTGTTACTAATAGATGAGATCTGGTATGTGGAGAAGAATTAATTTACCAGTCCTCATTAAGCTGTAGTGAAAGGGCAAGATCAATGAAACTGAGCAAAGACCTCATATAGGAATAATGTATCTATGATCACATAGGCATGGTGGTACATATTTGCAGTCTTAGTACTCTGGGAGGTTAAGGCAGAAAGATTGCAAGTTTGAGCCTATTTGGAGAAACTTAGCAATTTAGCAAAACCTTGCATCAAAATATGAAATAAAAACAAAAAAAGGGATGGGGATATAGCCCAGGATGATATTTGTGGGTTCAATGTCCAGGACCACAAAAAAACAACAGAAACTAAAGGAGTATTTGGTTTTATGTTTGAAGGGTGAGTAGAATAATTTGGGCTACTGTGTCAGATTTATATTAGGTGATTAAGAAGGTGGTACAGTTGCAAAACTAGTAGATGTTGTGGAAGACACAGACTGGGGAATATGCATTTTATTCTGTAAGTAATGGGTTACATGGGTAGACTCACAAGAGCATTCTGAGCTATTATTATGTTATAGTATATAAAGCTGGAAGAGAAAGGAAGACTACTGAGTACTTACCCAACATCCTTGTAACTAGAGATTTACAGTTTGAATTAGGATGATAGCATAGCCCTGGCACTCAATAAGTGTTCAATAAGTATTTGAATTAATTAATAGATAGGAAATAGCAAAATGGTAAGAAGACACTGATAGGAAACTGTGAGATTAAATTTGGGGTATAAGGGAAGGAAAAAGCCAGAAAATGGCCCAAGATTTTTAAGCTGGTAGCTAGAAAACAATTGGAGCAGGAAGTGAATTTTTTGGGAAAGGTTGATGATTTAAATTTACAAAATTATGGTCAGAGACCTTGGTTAAAGAGTTAGAAATTCCCTTGAGGAGTTCTTTCTGTTCTCTTTATTTTCTTAGGCTGGAAAATAGATTCAAATGACTTAAGTGACATAGCAATGATATACACCAAGTTCCAACAGAACTAAGAATAAAGCGCAAGTCATTTGATTTTTTGTTTTAAATACAGATGCTACTCTCTAAAATATTAACTTAGAAAATTAACTGAAAGCAAATTCAGGTGAAAATACCTTCAGTATTCAGGAGATAAGTATGGATTCACAAAATGGATTTGAAATTTATCTGCTTAGAAACAGTAATTTATTTTATGTTACAGTGACATAGCTTCTGGTTTTATAGATGGGATTGGATGGGTCCACTATGTAAGAATTTCATTTCATAACCTATTTTGATATGTAATCCATCTGACATAACATGCATGTTGATCATTTTGCATAAAATTTTGTATGTGTATGTGTTTTTCCATAACATGTGATGTAGTCTGATACATAGAGCATAGACAGAAGACAGAACTACTTTATGAGGAAATCTCATAAAGCTGAGCTTTCTTTAATGTTAATAGTGGAAGAATTAGGAAGAGAATTTTGAGAAAGTCCAAAAAGAGTTTTGCTATGATAAATTGAGCAAAGTGATAACATTTTACCTAAAATATCGTACTTTTGGTTATTAATCAAGGAATATTGATGAAATGGCTAGTTAGGCAAAAAACCCTTTAATGACATTTTAGAACCCTTCTATACATTAAAATAAGGCTTGTTAATATTTATTTAAGGCAATAAAAATATTTTAAAGAGTTTCAGCTGTGTTGAATTCTGGCTTACTGTTCAAAATGAAAGATAATATATTACTTAAATTTTATTTTACTATTTCCATAAAATAGATCATTGAAATGATTTATTTGACATCTTAAGTTGATGAATTTTTATTTGTGGTCCATAAAACACCAGTTTTCTAACTGTAATATTGGGCTAAGCCTACCAAGTAGTAAAATTGTGAATCAGAGGGTCATACTTAAAACCCAGTCGGGCCGTGACAGAGCCTGCACAGATCTTTAACAGCTTTTTTAGTTGAATTCTTTTGAGTGCCTCTATTTTCTATTTGTTAGGGCCCCACCACACTCAACTATCACTATACCTACTCCTTTCATTCAGTTGAGTTACCAGCTCAGCCTCTGAAGACATTTGGGTTTAACCCCCTTCTTCTATATATACAGTGTCTAAATACACTTGGCCAATTCAATGTAGCCAAAAGAAATTTCTTACAATAGTCCTAGTTCTATATATGTCAAACTCTACATGCATACACTATAAGCAAGCCTTTTTTCTTGGGTAGTATGAGGCAAAGGAATATATAGAAAATCCATCTGATGTAATATGCATATTTCATCACATTACATGAAATTTTTTTCCCCACAGGTAACCTTTGATGTAGCTTGGTCTCCAAAGAATATAGACAGAAGATGCTATAATTATACTGGAATTGCAGATGCTTGTGACTTTCTCTTTGTGATGTCTTATGATGAACAAAGTCAGGTCTGGTCAGAATGTATTGCAGCAGCCAATGCTCCCTATAATCAGACATTATCTGGTAAGAATTCACAAAATGATCATTTACTAGTAGTATTAATTTCAGAACCTCAAACATAAAGATATCTTTTATTATTTTTTATGTTATTTTATACCTTTTCCATTTGAATAGCTTACTCTAAACATGTCAAAATTGCTTAATTTGGAAAGTTTTAATGTTTACCAAAAGTTGGAAGTTTTCATTTAATTCTTCTAACAACCTTATGGGATAGGTGTGTTACCATTAACCTTCTTGTATATCAGAGATGAAAGGAATTAGGTGTTCAGTTTTGTATAACTATAACTACTATATAGCGGGACTCAAACACTATATTTTAACTTCAAGTACAGCACTGGTGTCATGAAATCATATTAAAAAAACTTATCTAGAATTCAATGAGATATTTTCATTAAAATAATGTTAAATACTTTAATAGCAAAGATAACTATAATATGGATACCTACCAGACATGATTAGCAAGGATGGCTTGATCTAATCTAATATTAGTGCTTATATTAAAAACTGTATTCCTGTTAAAATTAAGAGTACTTCTGGCTTGTCATCATATGATACAGCTTTTGCATTCAAGTTTGGATTGGTTTTTATCCTGTCAATTGAATAAAAGATTACTTGCTATCTTTTGGTCTCAAGTGAAATTCATGAGATACTTGGTATTAATTCAGTTAGCTGATTTATAAGTAAAATTTTGTTGATACAGAGGTAAAGATATTAGAATCTGGCTTCATTTTGTGCCCTTAATTGTTTGAATAAAATATTCTGCTCATGTATGTACATTATTTAAATTTGAAAAGTAAGATTCTGTTAGTTATAAAATCATTTAATTCTGAGTTCTGAAACTGTTTCATGAGGAGATAACACTGTGTTCTCTGAATAAATGGTCTAGTATCAAATATGTTGGGGAAATGAAATATAGTCTCCTCATTGTTTGCATTTTGACAATGAGAATAGTATTAAAGGTTCTGCAAACATTAAACTCAATAGTCTAATAACTTTTAGGAGTATCTCTTGTTAGGAAATACATGTTTTGTAGCATAGAACTGAAAAAAGATTGATAGTAGGTGAATCTGTTTATTTTTATCTGTTTCCTACAAGATATTTCCATTATCTACTATGAATAAAAAAGGATATTTCTTATCCACAGCTGTCAGTAGGATATTAATAGGTTATCTGTAAAACATAGAGCACCAGGTGCTTTCTATAACATCCTGATTGTATCACTGCCAGAAAGTTTAAGATCTGTTGAACTTTTTTGAAACTTTAAAATTTAGATTTTAAATGTATAATATCTTAGCAGTTAATCACATTTACATACTTTCCTGAAATGTGTTACTTTTTCCTTTTTGTTTATATATAATTTTTTTGTGAATTTTGTTTATATATAATTTCAATTCTTTTTTAAGAAAAATGTGGCTTAAAAAGCAAAATATGGGTTTAGTTCTTTGCATAAATGTATCTGTTTTTACAAACTTAGATTCTGAGTAGTTCTCTAGCTTGTATGAATAGTTAGAGATATATGAAGAGTAAAATATGTTCTTACATCCCTTCTTGACTAGGATATAGTGACTACATCAAGATGGGCATTAACCCTAAGAAACTTGTAATGGGTATTCCTTGGTATGGTTATGATTATTCCTGCCTGAACTTAACTGAGGTAAGAATAGGTCATTTGTCATGTAATTTTCTCCCTCATTATATATTTTTATATTTCTTTTACCTCATTGGGAATATATAAATTTTATTTAGGATTTCTGAAGTGTTGCTTGAGACTAAAATTTTTGTTTATTTTTATCAGTCCAGTAGAAGCCACTGAATGTTATACATTTTCATTTAATACTGAAATTTTTTGGCTTTTCTTCTGCATAATCAGATTATCTTTTTATAGCAAATATTTTATTTCTAATATTTTATTATGTTTTTGACTAGGCTCTTATGATGTGCTTGGTGATCTATAACGTGAACATTTTTGCATTTCCAGGATCATGTTTGTACCATTGCAAAAGTTCCTTTCCGGGGGGCTCCTTGTAGTGATGCTGCTGGACGACAAGTGCCCTATAAAACAATCATGAAGCAAATAAATAGTTCTGTTTCTGGAAGCCACTGGGATAAAGATCAGCAGGCTCCTTATTACAATTATAGAGTAAGAATTTGCACAAAAACTATGAACATTCAGTCTGCTATTTTTCATAACTTAGTATTTTCCTGATTAGATATTTGGTATGAAGAGTTTCTGTCAGTTTTCTTTTAGGGCATAACATATATGTGAGTAAACTTGTCTTTGAGTCATGCAATGAGGAACTTTAGCTCCCTGGGGAGCAATTCAAATAATGCTAATTCAAGTGCCATACCTGACGGCCGCTTCATTTTAGATGGTGATATAAAAACATGTCCATCACAAACAGGACTTCCTTAATCGTTAACAACTAGGTTATGATGGTTTGGTTTTGAAAGGGCTTTGTGCCAAATAGGTTATTAGCTCTAAAGGCCTGCATTTCAAAATAGCCTGAAGATTCTGTTGCGTTCTTAGATGTGGAGGAGTGAAGTTGAGAACAGATGAATCCTCACTGGTTTTACAATGAAAATACTATTGTTTCAAAATTATTTAATAATTGAAACATGTTAAAGATAAGAGACAAAAATATTACAGAAGGAAATCTGAGAAAGTATAGTACACAGCTAGCGATTCTGATTGGTAGCATTTAATAAACAGGAATTTCAGTTAAAGAGACAAATTATATTTTTCATAATTTACTGTTAGCATAATTAAAAGTTTTTATATCTTAAAAATCTTAGTATAAAAAAATCTTTTTGTTTTTTGTCTTTGTTTTTTGAGACAGGGCCTCGCTTTGGAGTTCAGGCTGGCCCTGAGCTCAGTCTCAAACTCACATCACAGCAATCCTCCTGCCTCTGCTTCCTGAGTGCTGGGATTACAGGCATGCGACACCACGCCTGGCACTGTGGTAATGTGGTACTGGTTGCTGCTGGGCATGAGTCTCCATGCCCAGTATTGTATGTGGTTACTGGGCATCGAACCCAGGCCCTTGCACTTGCAAGACAGGCGCCAGAACCACTGAGCTAAATCCCTGGCCCTAAAAAAAATCTTTGACTTTGCTTTAAATTATGTAACTTTAAAAGAGTCCTGAAATGATATAAATTTAAGATTTAGTGATCTAATACTCATTTATTAAAAAAATGACTATACACTATTATAAAAACTAATACATTTATATACCTATATGTCAATATATAGTAAGCTTTTGTATGAACTCTTTAAACTTTAGAATTAAAACTTATATTTATAGAATGTCTTGGAACCACTGATATTACACATACACACATACACGTATGTGTACAAAATACATGTTCCACAACCAAGTATGATTAGAAAAGATATAGTGTATATCTCTCTTGGAGATTTCTAATATACAATACTACACTAAAGGATTTGAGAAGTGCTACATATATAAAGCCATTTAGTTGTTTAACAAAGAACCTCTTTCACAGCATCTTTAGAAAGAGATAGGAACAGTATTTCATGGATATAGTTTGGTAAAGGTTATGGTAGCCAACCACATATAATTTAGAAATATCTAATATGAACTAATAATATACACTAGCATGCACTGTTTTTAATAATCTTATTTTTTCCTTGAAGAGTGAAATGAACAGATTATTTAAAGAAAAAAATTTTAATTGACAAGAAAACTTATATATTTATAATGCACAAATAATGTTTTGTAATATTCATACATTTTGAATGGTTAACTCAAGGTGTTTAGCAAATGCATTACGTTATATACTTATGTTTTGGGGGGACAATACTTAAAATTTACTCTCAGCCATTTTCAAATATACAGTACGTTGCTCTTTACTATAGTCACAGTGGTATACAAGGTCTCTTGAACTTCTTCCTCGTAACTGAAATGTTATGTCCTTTGACCAACATCTCTTATTCTTCCTACTCATAACCTCAGATCATCACCATTTTAGTCCTTCTAGAATGAAGGAACATTTTCTTCCTTAAGATTTAAGTATGCATATTTTATTTATGAGACAAACCACTTTTTACGATATATATATTTTTTAACGTGTAATTATATACATTATTGAGTCTCAGTGTTTTGTTTGAAAACATGAATAGTAAGCGCTGATCAAATCAGGTTAAGTAGCGTTTCTCTTCCGTTTGGAGCCCTTTAGCTCACCTTTTCTAGATCTTCCCATTATAAACCGTTGTCATGTCTCTGTGCTGTAGGACAACCAGAATTTATTCTTTCTCCCTACTTCCTTAGAGAATAAGGAAGTATTTTGAGGAGCCTTGAAGGACATTTAAAGCACTTTAAAAAACAATGTAGAAAGAACTGTTTTATTCTTCTGCTTTATCCACTGTAAAACTGCATAATCAAAATCATCAAGTTTCTATTGTTTTTTTTTTTTTTTTTTTTTTTTTTTTTTTTTTTTTTTTTTTTTTTTTTTTTTTTTTTTTTTTTTTTTTTTTTAGACAGGGTCTCGCTTTGTGGTTCAGGCTGGCCCTGAGCTCAGCCTCCAACTCACATCACAATCCTCCTGCCTCTGCCTCCCGAGTGCTGGGATTACAGGCGTGAGCCACCACACCCGGCACTGTGGTATGTGGTACTGGTTGCTGCTGGGTGTGGGTCTCCACACCCAGTATTGTTATGTGGTTACCGGGGAATCGAA